>JARHVA010003392.1:1757500-2015364 GCA_037957365.1 Torreya grandis | reverse complement strand
TATAAGTGACTATGCAACCCTAAGAATCCTGATTGAGTCCATGCCCTATTTAAGGGTCTCCAGGTTTTGTTCCACTTGAACTTGATTAGATCAGTCCTTGTGTTTTTCACCTACTCATGATCTATGGACAACAAAGTGAAATCTACCTATGTCCATGACTATAACATGATACTATCTTAAACTAGCCTCCTTGGGTAATCATAGAGGTTGAAAATTATTATTTTGGTCATACTCTCATGTTATTTTTTAGGCATATTTAAGTATTAAATGATATTTTGTATCTGATATTAATTAATCTAAACTTAAATTTCTAAAACGTCACATTAATCCTTCTCTTCAATTCTTAAGGATAATTTTTCATTTCATGTAGACCTATAGGCAACTCTCTAAGCCTACATAGAGTGTTAACTGCATAGAGTGTTAACTGCATAGACTTGAACTTGACTAGATCATTCCTTGTGTTTTTCACCTACTCATGATCTATGGACAACAAAGTGAAATCTACCTATGTCCATGACTATAACATGATACTATCTTAAACTAGCCTCCTTGGGTAATCATAGAGGTTGAAAATCATTATTTTGGTCATACTCTCATGTTATTTTTTAAACATATTTAAGTATTAAATGACATTTTGTATCTGATATTCATTAATCTAAACTTAAAGTTATAAAACGTCACATTAATCCTTCTCTTCAATTCTTAAGGATAATTTTGCATTTCATGTAGACCTATAGGCAACTCTCGAAGCCTACATAGAGTGTTAACTACATAGAGTGTTAATTGCATAGACTTGAACTTGACTAGATCAGTCCTTGTGTTTTTCACCTACTCATGATCTATGGACAACAAAGTGAAATCTACCTATGTCCATGACTATAACATGATACTATCTTAAAGTAGCCTCCTTGGGTAATTGTAGAGGTTGAAAATCATTGTTTTGGTCATCCTCTCATGTTATTTTTGAGGCATATTTAAGTATTAAATGACCTTTTGTATCTGATATTCATTGATCTAAACTTAAAGTTCTAAAATTTCACATTAATCCTTCTCTTCAATTCTTAAATATAATTTTGCATTTCATGTAGACCTATAGGCAACTCTCTAAGCCTGCATAGAGTGTTAACTGCATGTTGAGATTTTATAAGTGCCTTTTCTTGCAAACATATATAAATAATTCATACATTTTATCACCTACACCCTTATTTTTCCTTTAAAATATCATCTTCTTATGTAATATTTATTGTGTTTTAAATGAGAAAGGAGACCTACAAGTCTATAGACCCATAGTTATTCCTTTATTATAATTTTAGGCATTTCTAGACAATGTTTCATTAATAAAAAACCATGAATTTTCTTTACTCTCTTCTCCATGAGTTGTATATTCATATAACACTCTCAATTGTGATACTTAGACCTTTATTTTTGGGTAGAAATGTACATGACTACCTGGGCCTATAATTATGTGAAACCCCTTTTCACTTCCATTAGCCATCCTGATGGTCTTTAGAGATTGTTTGGGAATCAATCCATTATCTTATTTACTTTCATATAGGCCTCCAAAATATCATCCATATAATACACAAGACCATTATCTTTCCTATTCTACCCATGATGAGATTATATGTGCATTATACAAGGCCTAAACCCTCTTTTTATGTATTTCACCTTTGTTGAAACCATTATTTTTTCTTGATGAATGTGTAGAATGCATAGGATTCATTTTTATGTTTTAATGGAGTAGAGATCAATTCAAGTTATCAATACTAATTCATGAGCATTAGTATGTATCTTCCCAAAAAGATGAAACCTACATTATTATGTTTTAATGTATGAAGAATCCATGATGTCTATCTTAACCTTATCAAATATTAAAATCATCCTCCATTGCTTCATATATGTATTTCATGGTCAATACAACCATAAAAATCTGATAATTCAAGCTAAATCCTTCTCAACTTATTTATACAAACAAACTAATAACCCAATCCTTAACATTAAACCTAAAATATCCTAAGAGAGGATGATATAGTATAACTAAAGATGTTGGAGAGCCTTAAAAGGACTAATAGGATAGTGGAAGACATTTTGAAATCACTTGGAATAATTAGGACCTATATAAAACCCTGAAATAATGAATAAATAAAGACAAACATCTTGATATATTTGTTAAAATGAAGATTTATTGACAAATTAGCCTCACACATGACAAATGGGGTTTGGAGAAAACATGTGATATTATTTAATATACCCTAAACATCTCCCTAAAATTACCTTATGTATTCAACTTGTTTCAAACTACCATTTTAAAGAAGAAAACAATCGTGTGGGATTTGCAGGTAGTTTTAGACCATCTTTGGGGTCTTAACGATTGTGCATAAAGGAGAGGGGATGAATCATTGTAAAAATTCCACAAATATTAATAATACTAATACCCAATCCTTTATAAAAAATTTAGGATCCAACTCTCTCTCCTATATCTGTACCTAGCATTTAAAAACTATCCTTATGAGCTTGTGAAGAGGGTGATGAAGGAGAAGACACATGTTTGGAACTTTTAGGACTTGTGAGATATTTAAACTCATTTATATGACCTTTATAATACCAATTTGTACCTTTAATGAATTTATACCTACAAGTGACCACCCCAAGTGTGTATAAACTTATAAAACTACCTTTTTTGAACTCATAAAACTACCTTTTTTGAGTAAAAAATAAAATATTATGACATGTAGACCATTATTATGATTTAATTAGAACATTAATACATTTAAAACTCATTTTCACACCTTTAAAAGTGAAATGGTATGTTTATTACATCTTTACCAACTTGGAAATGTACTTAAATCCCTTACAAACATCTTAGTGTATGTTAGATGACTTCATGTAGAGAAATATTCAATCCAAGACATTATAAGAGTTCAAATTACTTATTCACCATCTAATTTAATGATCCATGCAAAGAAAGTGCCTTAAAAAGGCTTTATTTGACCACAATTAAAACTTGGGTTTCTCCAAAAACCTTAAAAATGCTAAAATAGCTTAATTTCATCAATCAAGACTAATGAGCTTTAAACCAAGTGACCAAGTGAAAGGAATTGATTTTACATACTATGTACCCTATTGATACAAAATGACATACCCCTAAGACCCATTAGACTTACTTTTAAGGTATTGAAAAGCTGGGCCAAGATATTACCTTAAACAATGTTAACAAGATCTTAAAAAGACCATTCAAAGATCAAATAAGCATGACAAAGCCATGAACAAGGTTGTAGAAGCATAATAATCAAGTTTTGAATTATAGGGGTGATAATTTGACTTGTGAAGTCAAACTTGTCAGCATTTTTTTGACTCAACTAGGAATCATGACTACTATGCCTATGAACCAATAATTTTACAAGCATTTTTAGGCTCATGGACTATCTCTTACATTTTGAAACACACATGATCATACCTTGACCATGGATACAAGACTATTCAACAAGATAAGATGACTTATTTCACACCTAAAAAAAGAAAAACAAGACAAATAAAATGAGAGGAACTAATTAACAAAACATATGTACTAGCTAAGCACTTATTGGGAACACAAAAAAAACCTACGCAAACTAATAAGTACAAACTACCCTATCAATATCAATCCTCTTAGATAAAAAGGGAATCTATTGAGATCATATTCTTCATGTAATGCGTAAGGGTGTGAAACAAGCTACTTCTTATACCTTTGCTTTGTTCATTTCATTTGTCTTATGGTTGTCAATACTCTTGATAGACTTCTAAGTGAATCATCAACATCAAACTAGCCACAAATAAAGACATATTCATCTTGTATTTCAACACTTAATCCATACTATTAATTACCATCATTTACAATCTATTATAGCTTTTTATAAATCTCAATCGAATTATCTGTAAATGTCTCATAGTTCTCACTAAACATGTTTAGAGACTCAATATCTTGAAGAAGTTCAAAATGGTGATGTCATTCTTCAATTAGTTCTTTAGGAGCTAAAAATTTGTTGAGGTCTCCTTCTTGATGTCTTGGAGAGAGAACCACTTATTCAAAGTCCTCAACCTATTCTGTAGCCCCTCAAAAACTTTAAACTCTTTACAAATGTTGGCATACTACTTCCATATGTCTTCATCATCCTATTGATTATCATATTGAGAAGAAACAATATAAAAAACTTTCTTACCTTTCTCATTAGGAGCTAAAATATTGTCAAGGATGATGAGACCATAAAATGGCTCATTATGTACATGAAATAACATCATTTTTATTCAATAAGAAGTGGATTTAAATGTAGTTTCTTTACTTATGGTTTATTTAGAATAAAATAGCACATATGTATCATGGTTATATCTTTAGAATTCATTATTATCTATTTGTTAGCTATTTCTAATGATTATTAGGAAAAATATGTCAATGTGTGCATACATAGTTCATACTAATCTAGAATGATTCAAAGTATGAAGAGTAACCATTCAAGAAGATTGTTGGAGTAGTCTTCTATAATGGATCCAACATTTTGGTCATGTTATGAACTCCCATAAATTTTCTACAGACTCCCATAGGCTTACTATGAACTTTGATAGGCCTGCTAAAGATTTCCATAGTAGCTATAGATTGTAATAGAGCAACTATGGATTACATCAGACCAACTATGGATTACATTAGACCAAATATAAATTACATCACACCAACTATGGATTACATCAAACCAACTATGATTACATCATACTAGCTACATATTTCATCAGACTTACTATGAATCACATCAAGAGTATTAAAAATTTCAACAAAACTATTATGAACTTATTTGAAAAGTATTTATAAATATATTGTAATGATTTCTTGGTTTATTCTATCTATCACAAGAACTCTTTTCATTTGAATTCTATATATGTATATATTTCTATATAGTCTTTCCATTTATAGATTGTATTCAAATAAATATTTCTATAATAAATAGATCTCTCCATATTTTGTGAATATTGAGATTATATTGTAATAGATTACATTTTTATAATAAATATCTCTCTCCATATTTTATAGAGTTTGAGATAAGATAGGATATCTAGGTTGTTACTCCTAAAAAAGGTGTTAGTTGGAAGTATGAGATTATAAATGCAACCTCCCACACCCAAATGAAATTAGTCAATATACTTTTATTTTCATCATTTTGAGCAATCTATTATGAATTTTGTGTTCTGAGTGAAATCCTCTTCTGAGGAATGAGCTAGCCACTCATTCCAAGGAAGATGGATCAATAGATTTTTATTTATTTCTTTATTATGTAATTATCATTTTGTTGTAAATTATTATTTTATTTTTTTGTTGATGTAAATATTTATTTTCATATAGTTTGTTGTGAACCTACAAGTGTTTTATTTATTTGTCATTTGTTTTCAATTCAACAGTTTACTTTCTACAAGTGTGCTTTAATTTCTGCAAGCATGATTTTTAATTCTTAAAAGTCTACATTGTGATAGAATAAACCATTTGAAAAAGATCTCTTTTTATTATTACATATATCCTTTAGACACCAACCCTAGATTGACATTATTAAATGAAGGAGACTGATGACCCCCATCATTTTTGGTGTCATCACCAAGGAACACAATGTTATTATGAGATTTTGAATTTTCTAAAGAGACTTATCTAGTAGCAATAGATAAACAAAATTCCAAATGAGAGGGAAAGTATCTTTATAAATTTTGTGACATGAGGTACTTAGTTCAAAATTTCTTTATAATTTATTTTTCTAAAAAATATATTAATATTTATTTTCTTGTATTGTAGATTAGAATCTATTTTTCTAAAATTAAGAATTTTTAAATTAAAAAACAAAAACAAACTCCCCCCATAAAAACTAAAGTTGTTGTGCAGGAAATAATAACTACCATCATGAAAAAGGATTTAGATGTTGATGTAGACTGAAGATAATGTAAAAGATAGAGAAAATAATATGTTGCATGAGTTCCTATAGTTAATCACATTAAGGAATCTAGAATAGATACTCTTGTATCTGATGTACCTATTTAAGGGATGATCTGAGTTTTAAAATTAGTTAGATTAATCATTCATGGTTATGTAGTGATGAAACTTGTACAAATATAATGACACCTTCTCTAGAACCTCCTATAATGGATTATACATCTTTTTGGATTGATTATGGAAAAGTTGCATGTAATATTTTTTTTTGTTGAGAAATAGGTGGAAATTTCTATTAAATCAGTGTTTGACTATTTTAAATCATGTCTCATTCATACATTCTTACAATAAATATGTTTTATTATTTTCTATTTGACCTAAAAACAAAAATGATAGTTTCTAATAAGATAAGATTACACATGAAAATTTTTGGTAAGCATGTAGAATTTTAGACTGTGTTTGATGAGATATTTTCACTATGCACATTAATCCTTTCTTTCAAGTATGTTGATAGGCAAAACTAATGATTTCCAAGGAAAATTTAGTGATTAATATAGATTGGGAATAAAATTTAGAGATCTTTAATGTTTATGAAGGTATGGTTGAAGGAGATGGCATTGTGGTAATAATTTTTTTTACAAATTACTTTTGCACAAGAAAATTATGCTAATGTTATCTATTGATATAAATGGACAAGACTGAAATTTAGATCATGTAGTTTCTAACAAAGGGCACCTAAACCAAAATAATGTTGGGTATTCACTCCTCTAGGTTTTTTGAGAGACTCATGCAAATATTAGATGGAATACACAAATCAATCCTTCCAAAGGATTTTATGAAAACATATCATCATGCATAGAATTAGTTATTTTTGATGGATTTCATGTGGGTTAAATATATTTGACAATTTCAAAATAATCAAATCCACATGCAATGTAAATCATAATGGAAATGGATTTTGTTCAAAATAAATCCTATTTTTGTTGAAAGAAGAGCATAATTGGTTTGCATAAATATTGGAATGGGTCATGCAACATATTTGGGATCATGCACCAAATTAGATATATTACTCCATATTTTTCTTGAGTAAAATAACTACATCCCAACATTGATTATAAGTCTTACATAATCACTGATTTGATTCTAAAATTACTACATTTTAGTATGTATAGGTTGTTGCTATTACATTGGATGATCTAAACATTTCTATTTCTATTTTCTCTTTGACTGATTTCTATATTTATACTAATTTTTTTTGGGATTATTTATAAACTATAGAAATAACATCTAATAGGAAATAGAAATATATTTTGTTTTCATGAATTTTCAAGAATAAGCTTACAATCTAAAATACTCAAGAATTTAATTGATATGGTCTCCATATTATTTTTTTATTTTGTTTTAGGTGTTTATTATTATCCTACATAAATGATGAAGTTTGTGATAAAAAAAAACCACAATAATCTAAAAATAATCAGACTTACATTCCAGGCCATACTAACATGTAAACCAGAACATCAAACTTACATATAGTTGCATAAAACCAAGTATTTAACAATTTTTTAGTGTTATAGATGCTAAAAATTCATAGTAATTACATATTTTTATCAATCTATCTAAAATATCATGATATCATCAAAATATCTTCAATAAAATAAGACAATAAAATAGTTCATTATGTCCATGAAATAACATCCTTTTTATTGCATAAGAAGTGGATATAAATGTATTTTATGAGAATATGGCTTATTTAGAATAAAATAACATGTATATATCATGGTTATGTCTTTATAATTCATTATTATCTATTTGCTAGCTATTTATAATGATTATTGGGAAAAAGATATTGATGTGTGCATACATAGTTCATACTAATCTAGAATGATTCAAAATATGAAGAGTAACCATTCAAGAATAATGTTGGAGTAGTATTATACAATGGATCCAACATTTAGGTCAAGTTATGAACTCCCAAAAGCTTTCTATAGACTCCCATAGGTTTGTTATGGACTCCCAAAGGCTTGTTATAAATTTCCACAATAACTATGAACTATAACAGAGAAACTACAAATTATATTAGGCCAACAATGGATTACATCAGACCAACTACAAATTATATCAACCCACCTATGATTACATTAGACTAGCTAAAAATTTCATTAGGTTTGTTACAGACTTCATCAGACTTGATATGAATTACATCAAGACTATTACAGATTTCAACAAAACTATTATGAACTTGTTTCCAAAGTATTTATAAATGTATTCTAATGATTTCCTAGTTTATTCTATGTTTTACAAGAAATATTTTCATTTGAATTCTTTATATGTATATATTTATATATAGAATTTACATTTATATATTGTATTCATATATATATATATATATATATATATATTTTATATATATATATATATATATATATTTATGTAATAAATATATTTGTCCATATTTTGTGGATATTGAGATTATATTGTAATAGATTACATTCTTATAATAAATATCTCTCTCCATATTTTATGGAGATTGAGATAAGATAGGATATCTAGGTTGTTACTCCTAAATAAGGTGTTGGTTAGAAGTATGAGATTATAAATACAACCTCCCACACTTGAATGAAATCAATCAATATAATTTTATTTCCATCATTCTGAACAATCTATTATGAAGTTTGTGTTCTGAGTGAAATCCTCTTCTGAGGAATGAGTTGGCCACTCATTCCAAGGAAGTTGGATCAATGTATTTTTATTTATTTATTTTTTAATTATCATTTTGTTTTAAATTATCATTTTATTTCTTTGTTGATATAAACATTTCTTTTCATATAGTTTGTTGTGAACCTACAAGTGTTTTATTTGTTTTTCACTTATTTTTAATTTAGTAATTTACTTTCTATAAGTGTGGTTTAATTTATAAATGTGTGTATTATGATATAAAGAACCATTTTCCAAAGATATCTTTCTCTTATTGCTTATAGCCTTCAGACACTATCCCTAGATTGACATTATTAAATGAAGATAATTGATGACGTCCATCATTTTTGGTGTCATTACTAGGGAACACGATGTTATTAGGAGATTCAAAATTATCTTGAGAGACTTGTCTAGTGGTAATAGATTAAAAAAGTTCCAAATGAGAAGGAAAGTCTCTTTATAAGTTTTGTGATAGGAGGTACATAATTGGTATTTTCTTTAGAATTTAATTTTTTGTAAAATAGATTAAGATTTCTTTTCCTGTAATTTACATTATAATCTAGTTTTCTACAATTAGTAATTTCAAATTAAAAAACAAAAACAAACCCCCCACTACCCCCCTCCCCCCCCCCCCCCCCCCACCGCCCCATAAAAAATAATTTTGTTGTGTAAGAAATAATAGATAACATCATGAAAAAGGATTTATATGTTTATGTAAGTTGAATACAATGTAAAATATGGATAAAATAATATGTTGTGTGAGTTCCTACAGTTATTCACAATAAGGAATCTAGAATAGATACTCTTGTATCTATGTGCCTATTTAAGGGATGATATGAATTTTAAACTTAGTTAGATTAACCATTCATGGTTGTGTAGTGATGAAATCTATACAAATATAGATACACCTTTTCCAGAACTACCTATAACAGATCATACATCTTTTTGGATTGATTATGGAAAAGTTGTTATAATATTTATTTTTGCTAAGAAATAGGTGTAAATTTATATTAAATTGTTCTCTGAATATTTTAAATCATGTCTTATGCCTACATGCCTACAATAAATATATTTTGTTATTTTTTGTTTGATCTAAAAATAAAAATTATAGTTTCTAGTAAGATAAGATTGCACGCAATGATTTTTGGTAAGCATGTAGAATTTTAGATTCTGTTTAATGAGATATTTTCACTATGAACATTAATACTTTCTCTTAGGTATGTTGATAGGTAAAACTAATGATTTCCAAGGGAGATTTATTTATTGATATAGATTGGGAATGAAATTTGGAGATCGCTAAATTTTATGAAGGGATGGTTGAAGGAGATGGCATCATGGTAATAAAAAAAATTACAAATTGATTTTTCACAAGAAAATTATGCAAATGTTCTCTATTGAAATAAAATAGACAAGACTACAATTTAGTTCATGTAGTTGCTAACATAGGACACCTAAACCAAAATAATGTTGGGTATTCACTCCTTTGGGTTTTTTAAGAGACTCATGTAGATATCAGAAGGAATACACAAATCAAGCCTTCCAAAGTATTTCTTGAAAACATATCATCATGCATAAAATTAGATATCTTAGATGGATTCCATTTGGGTTAAATATATTTGAAAATTTCAAAATAATTAAATCCACATGCAATGTAGATCATAATGGAAGTGGATTTTGTTGCAAAAAAATTCTATTTTTATTGAAAGAAGAGCGTAATTAGTTTACATAATTATTGGAATGGATCATGAAACATATTTTTCATCATCCACAAAATTGGAGATATTGCTCCAAATTTTGCAAGATTAAGATAACCACATCCCAACATTGATGGTAAGTCTTATATAATCAGTGATTTTATTGCAAAATTACTACATTTTAACATGCATAGGTTATTACTCTTATATTGGATGATCTAAACACTTAAATTTATATTTTCTCTTTTATTAATTTTTGTATTTATACTAAATTTTTTTTGGATTGTTTATAAACTATAGAAATAACATCTAATAGGAAATAAAAACATATCCTATTTGTATGATTTTTCAAGAATAAGCTTATAACCTAAAATACTCAAGAATTTAACCTATTTGGTCTCAATATTAGTTGTTTTTTATGTGTTTAATATTAGTTTACATGAATGATGAAGTTTTTTATTAAAAAAACCATGATATTCAAAAAATAATTAGACTTATATTCTAGGTTAGACTAACATGTAAACCAGACCATTGAATTTACATATAGTTACATGAGACTAAGTATTTAAGAATTTAAGAGTGTTACAAATGATAAAAATTCATAATAATTACATATTTTAATAAATATTTTTAAAATAGCATGAAATAATCAAAATATCTTCAACAAAATGAGATCATAAAATGGCTAATTATGTCCATGAAATAACATCCTTTTTCATGCATAAGAAGTTGATATAAATGTAGTTTCTAAACTTATGGTTTAGTTAGAATAAAATATAAAGTATATATCATGGTTATGTATTTAGAATTTTTTAAATCTATTTTTTAGCTATTTTTAATGATTATTGGGAAAAATATGTCAATGTGTGCATACACATTTCATAATGAGCTAAAAATGATTCAAATTATGAGAATTAACCATTCTATAATAATTTTGGAGTATTATTATACAATGAATCCAAAATTTTGGTCAAGATACAAACTCCCACAATCTTGATATAGACTTCCATAGGCTTGTTACAGGCTCCCACAGGCTTGTTACAAATTCCAACAATAGCTATAGACTATAATAGAGAAACTATGGATTACATCAGACCAACTACAAATTACATCAAATGAGATATAGATTACATAAAAATAGCTATGGATTACATCAACCTAGCTATGGATTACATTAGACTAGCTATGAATTTCATAAAGTTTGCTATAGACTTCATCAAACTTGATACGAACTGCATCAAGATTATTATGGATTTAAATAGAATTACTATGGAATTGTTTGGAAAGTATTTCTAAATGTATTCTAATGATTGCTTGATCTATTCTAGATATCATACTAATTCTTTCTATTTTAAGTCTTTCTATGCATGGATTTCTATATATATACTTTCCATTTATATATTTTATTCAAATATAGATTTATGTAATAAATAGCTCTCTCCATATTTTTTGGAGATTGAGATTGTGTTGTAATAGATTACATTCTTATAATAAATATCTCTCTTCATATTTTATGGAGATTGAGATAAGATAGGATATCTAGGATGTTACTCCTTCATAAGGTATTGGTTGGAAGCATGAGATTATAAATGCAACCTCCCACACCTGATTAAAATTAATAAATATACTTTTATTTCTATCATTTTGAGCAATCTATTATGAATTTTGTGTTCTTATTGAAATCATCTTTTGAGGAATGAGTTGTCCACTCATTCCAAGGAAGATGAATCAATGTATTTTTATTTATTTATTTGTTCTGTAATTATAATTTTATTGTAAATTATAATTTCATTTATTTTATATTGTAAACATTTATTTTCATATAATTTGTTGTTGACCTAAAAGTGTGTTTTGTTTATCATTTATGTTCAATTCAACAATTTAATTTCTACAAGTGTCATTTAAGTTCTCTAAGTGTTATTTTCAATTCCTACAAGTGTGGATTATGATAGGAGGAATTATTTGATAATTATACCTTTCTCTTATTGCATACAACTTTCAGACACCAGCCCTATAGTGACATTATTAAATAAAGAGGATTGATGACCCACATCAAAGAACCTCAAAGTCTTCTATAATATCATGATGCAACCACAAGTCTACCTAATCAAGCTCATATATATAACTTTTTCAGTCAACTCCATTTTATCAACATCATCTTGGTAAATAATTAAAATTAAATAAAGCACCTCTATTGGAGTTTCCACCAAATCAAGTAATACTTATTCATAAGGATTTGCCTTCTCTTGCACATATTTAATGCCATAAGGGACATATGACTAAAGTTATACTTCAACAAGCTCTTAAAATTCATCAAGATGGACTAAGAACATCTCCTCTTGATCATATATGATATCTTTATCATGGTAGTCAATCACACCAAATGGGAGCTCTTGAAACAAGTCAACATCTCCTATACCTTATGCTATAACATATTCATCTTCTCTAAAATTTAAATTTCCTCTACTATCACCAAGGGGAATACCAATGAAAATTTCCTCCTCATGCACACTTGAAATGTCTTCCTCATATTCTCCTTCATATTCACTTGTAACTACAATGTCTTCCTTTGTCCTCCATAAAATAGTTTCCTCTTCAAGAAGGGAGATGGTGCGAGGGCAATGAATATGCTCATGACTTTTCTTGAGAATGAAGAGACTACTCCTACAAATTGAAAATTTTTAGATATTAGACTCTTTTAGGAATGTTTGGAGAGAGATTAAATTGATTTGGGCTATAGATACCTAATTTTATTATTCATCCTCATGATTCACTCTATTTATTTAAGATGTAGCTTAAGATTTAGTCTCCTCAATAGCCACTCCCTTATTTTGGATGTTTTCTTGAATTTATTTCCATGAGGGAACAACTATAGGCACAATTTGTTATTCCTCTTTTTTCTCCCAATACTTAACAACTTATTTATAGGATAATACTTAGAAACTAGAAGGAGATTGGATTATCTCTATAGGAATTTTTTGATGAGGGATGATAGGGACTGGAATTAGTTCAAATTCTTCCAAAATATTTGGTAGGGTGTAACTAGGAATCATATCCCAAGAAGACCTCCAATATGAAAATATCTTGGTTTGTTCAGGAAGGGTAGGTATTGCTTTAAGGGAACTTAGAACACAAGAAGGTTAACTAAGAGTAGGTAGAGATGATTGAGGCTTTTTTGGATTGGATCTCTTAATTTTACACCTCACTAATATTTCTACCCACATTGGATCAAAGTGATAATATCATATAACTCATCCATTATAGCATACTAATTTTACTCTTTAAATTCAACCCACTTATCCAACAACATTTGTACTAAGCTCCTCATATTCTCTATAAGGTGAAAACTTATCACTTTTAACTTTTAATCCCATATTCTCATCACCCCTTCCGAATTTAACATATTTGGCTTGAATTACAACAAAGATATGGTAGGGGAAATATAATTTTGAGTTAGAGATGGGGTAGGAGGAGGTGAATATGATTGTTTCAAGTCTTTTTAAGGCTATTGAGGTATATAATTGGAATCACATGAAGGCTGATAAGGAGCGCTATAGAACTAATTTCAACCATCATATTACTGGTAAGACTGATCATATGAATGATAAGACTCATGGTAAGGATGATAAGGTTCATGAAAAATCTAGTATGGTTCATTATAGGACTGATAATGAGTAATAAGATAACAAATTTCTTCATATCCATGTATCAAACTTCATCAAGATAATGAATTGAAAAGATAACTTACTTGAACTAGTGTTTGGGATACTAAAACCAGCTAATAGGACTTGAAGATGCCATTGATGTTTTTAATTCCTCTAAAGGTTAATATGTATAAAAAAAAAAATCATTCCAATGATTTGGACCGTGATCCCACTAAGCATGCCAAAAAAATTTATCTCTTAAACTTGTACCCTTATGAAGGTTATTTTAGGCCTTCATAGTTTTTAATAACATACAAACAATCCAAAGATGTGGGAGGCATAATAGGTGGATTTAATCTCTATATTATAAGGGATAGATACCCTTGATGTATCAGTTAGGCTCTCTACTATATTACAAGGAAAAAAGAAGAAGGATAAACCAAAAATAATCTTATCTAATTGATGTGATACAATAGAACATCTCCTTCACTTGTCTAATATGCACTAATAAGTTTAAATAAGTACATTAACATAATTTTAATAATCAATTAAAGGTTCTTCAAACATCAATATTTGACATAGAGGCTTAGCTTAATGCATGATATAAGGTAGTTGATCAATAGGTCTCTCAAAGACACTAAGAAAGGATTACACTTTCCATACATAATAAGCTATCCAAACACACTATGTAACCTAAAAGGATTAATAATCACTTAAAAGTATGTAAATAGGAGAGGAAAAAATTAAAGGAAGCATTCACTATAACTATAATTCATCAACTAACCATTATCATAAACTATTTACAAGCTTTGAGGAGGCCAAAATTCTATCTCATTAATTCAAAGAGCCAATAATTTTTTTTTTCATGAGTAGGTCCTTACCACAACTCATGTTAAGTATCATTAAAAATTCCCAAAATAGGTTTACTTATAGAGAGAATGGAGAGAAAGAGAGAGAGAGAGAGAGAGAGAGAGAGAGAGAGAGAGAGAGAGAGAGAGAGAGAGAGAGAGAGAGAGAGAGAGAGAGAGAGAGAGAGAGAGAGAGAGAGAGAGAGAAGGAAACCCAAAACTATGGGTGAATCATCCACCTAGTTATTCTTAAATCCTACATAGTAGTTCCTTTAGTTTCTATATATTTCCTCCTTGAAAATGGCATAGGGGTAGAGAAGTAATTGTATTGAAGGTTTGAATAAGTCATTAACATTCCTTTCTAGTCTTTCAATCTCCTATATCTTTAATTTCATGTCCCTATATTCTAGGTGAAGAAGTCACCTCCTTGAAAATAGGCTATCAAGGCTTAGTAAATTCTTCCATCAACCTCCTTTATTATTTCATGATTTCCCTATCTTGATGGGGATGTTTTAAGACTTCTTAAATTTCTTTGACTTTACCTTTTTGACTTGGAATTGGAGGGAAATAAGGTCCTCCTAGGATAGTTAGAGACCTTTTCAAGATTTGACTATTATTTACAACAAACCTCTAACTTCTTATAAATCTCCAAATTGTGAAAAAGATAAGTGGTAACCTTGGTAAAGCTTTTTTTAATATATTTATGTATTAATTTGGTGATTTGACCACATGACTCTTTCTTTTAAAATGAGGTGTAGGAGAGAGGAAACTTTGTTTTGATTTCAAGAGGTAGATATTCTTCCCTGTATAGCTTATAAATATCATGCCAGACCTAAATAAAGACACCTAGAGCTATCAAATCCTCTAAAAGATGTGATTTTGCTCCATTAACTTGCTTTTCAACCTATTCATTAAAGCCCTCAAAAAAAGTAAACCTAATTGTTCAAAAGAATTTAAAGATTATATTGGGAAAATAATAAAATTATGAGGACCCAATATCCCCCTTATAACTCCATGCCATGTTTTAAGACCTAACTCTGAGTGGAAGTGTCCCTTTTCTTACCATTTCTCTCTCCAATTAGGCCTAATTAGGCATCTTATGCCTAAAAACTAAGATTTGGCTCAAAAAAACTCTAACACATTTTAAAACTCTATAAAGTGTGTTATTAACTTTAATCATCCTATAAACATCCTCCATGTCAATTTTGGGCTTTTAGAACTCTGTGAAAGTAGGCAAACCAATAAATGGCCATAAAACTAGCCCTTTTTAAGCCCATTTTCAAGTGACCTAAAATATAAGGTTTGATTGATAAATTATAGGATGTATTTTAAATTTTTTTGTTACTTAATAGGTTAAATACATCACAAATCATCTCTTATATTTATTTTTGTATATTTACAGACTTTAATATCTCCTTTTAGGCCCAAAATATAATAAAAGTATAATTTTCCTTGAATTTATACATGTACAGGTACAAAAATGTCATGGTAAGAACATATTTGTAGTATATAAAAATATTTATTATGTTTAAAAATCATTCTATCTCATTTAATTTATTTTTTAATTCAATTTCCCTTGATTGGTAAAAATTAATCCTCTAGGCAGCCTGTGATTGCCTTATCATCTTAACAATGATTCATATAGTACAATCCATTAACTATCAGATGAATACCACAAGTTTTAAATAAAAAATTCCCCATAACACCTATAAATATATTTTTCTCCCATGAAAATCATCTATACGATTCTAAGCATGAGAAAGTACATCCTCGATTAGGCAGACTACATTATATGAGGTTGAGAAGAGGAAAAGAGTTTGTATTGGAATTTTAGAGTTTTTTTTTGTTATAACACTTAAATTATGTTTAAAAAATTAATTTTGACCTTATCCAATGGTATCCTTCATCATTTTTTTCCCTTGGTATCTTTTGTGACTTATTTTTCTTAAGTTCAGGGTTTGTCAGCAAAACCATGCTCTTGACCCTAGCTACTACATTTAGTCCATTTCACTTTGAGTGATAATTTTTTAGAGATTTGTGATATTATTGAGTGTCTAACCCACTCATTAATTCCCTTTTATCACTATTATTTTCTATGATAATGTTATTTGACCCCTTTTAGACATTATGCATTGTCAATGATCAAGGTCAAAGACTGGCTATAGGTAACTTTCACTATTTCCTTGGCCTATATGGATAAAGTGAATGTAATAAGACATTTAATAGGTATTAACAAAGCTATTTCACATTTTATCACCATATTAATTTTATTAAACACTAAACTTTCTCCCTCACATAATATTTCTTCATGAATTTAGTACACATGCCTTTATAACCTCATTAGACCTGTGAGTGTTATTTTAAGCTTTAGGAGATCTATTTATTTTAATGATTATTTATAACACTTATGTATATATTTAAAAGTTACTATATAATTTACTGTTCATCCAAGCTTCAACTTCATCATTGTGCTTCACATCCTCTTCTTAACCTTGGAGATAACTTGGGTTTACCCAAAATGACCTGTAGGTGGTCATTTGGTACTTTAATTGCCTTTAGAGCTTAGAAACTTAGTCTATATCACACTAAGCATATTTATGGTATTCATTATAAATATAGGATCTTAATTATCTTGGATACCTCTATAACTTCTTCCTCTTATCAGGCTTTGTTCATGTACTATATATAGGCCTGACTCTAATTGTAATTGCAAGCTTCTTATTAGAATTTGGTTCATCCTTATTATCTAATCCTCTATAGGTCTCCTTAACCTTATATTACTACATAAATTCATCTATTAACTATATATCTAGCCTTAATTCACACATTCACTATGTATATTTCATCACAAGCTTAATATTTTTTGATAATACCATGGTTGTAGGTGACTATGTGACCCTAAGAATCTTGATTAAGTCCATACCCTATTTGAAGGTCTCCATTTTTTGTTCCACCTCTTCTCATTGCTTGAAATTTCTTGGATGGGTCCTTGTGTCTTTCACCTACTTCGGATCTATGGACAACAAAGTGAAATCTACCTACCTCCATGACTACAATATGCTACTCTCTTGAAGTAGCCTCTTTGGGTGATTGTAAAGGTTGAAAAACACTATTTTGGTCATCCTCTTAGGTTATGTTTGATAATTATTTTGGTCTTAAATTACCTTTTTTATTTTCTTATTTATTGATCTAAACTTCAAGTTTTAAAATGTGACATTATTCCTTATTTTCAATGCTTAAGGGTAAGTTTGTGGTTCAAGTAGACTTATAGACAACTCTCTAGGCCTATATAGAGTCCTAATTGAGTGTTGAGATTTTCTAAGCATATTTTCCCATGTGAAAACCTCTATTAATACTTCAACCCTTTCATCACCTCCACCCCTCTTCTTGCCATCAAAATATCATCTTATTATGTGAGAGTTGATGTGTTTTAAATGAAAAAGGAAACCTATATGTCTACCTTTCTTATCATTTTAGGCATTTTTGAAAAAATTTTCATTGAGAAAAAAACATGAATGTTCTATAATATCTTATCCATAAGTTTTGGATTCATATAACACTTTTAATTATGATACTTAGACCTTTATTTGTGGGTAAACCTATATATGATTACTTAGGCATGTAATTGTGCAAAAACCCTTTTCACTACCATTAATAAACCTTATGGTCTTCAGATATTATTTCATAATGAAACCATGCTCTTCTTTACTTTCATATAGGCCTCCAAAATATCATCCATATAGTACACAAGACCATTCTCTTTCCTATTATCACCATGATGAGCTTATATGTACATTATACTAGGCCTGGACCCTCCTTTTGTGTATTTCACCTTTGTTGAATCCATTAAATTTTATTAATGAGTGTGTAGAATGCATATCATTAATTTTTATTTTTGAATGGATTATATATTTCTTCAAGGGTTCAAGACTACTTCATGAGCATTAGTATGTATCTTCTCAAAAATATGAAATGTACAAGATATCATTTAAATGTATCAAGACTCTATGAGATTTGTCTAGATATTATCAAATCTTAAAATCACCATCCATTTATTCATATACTTATGTGATGGTCAAGACAAATATACACCTCTGATAATTCAAGGTAAATCCTTCTCAACTAATTTATACAAATAGATCAATAACACAATCCTTGATAGTCAACCTAAAATATATTGAGAGAGGCTAATATAAGATAAATAGACATGGTGGATAGCCTTTAAAGGACTAGGATAATGCTATAAGAAATTTTAAAATCACCTGGAATCATTAGGACCTATAGAAAACCCTAAAATAAGGAAGAAAGAAAGATAATAATCTTAATATGTAAAAATTAAGCTTTATTGACAAATTGGGATCACATGTGCCAAATGGGGTTTGGGGAAACATGTGAGATGTTTTAATATAACCTAAACATCTCCCTCAATTTCCATTATGCATTTGGCTTGTTTAAAACTTCTAATTCAAATAAGAAAACAAACTTTTGGTGTTTCTAGGTATTTTTAGACCAATCTAGGGTCTTAAGGATTATTTATAAAGGATATGGGATGAATATTAAAAAAATTCCATACATATAAATATTAATAGGACCACTACCTATGGAGAAAAATTTAGGACCTAACTCTCTCTCTCCACTGTCTGTACCGATCATTTTAAAACTTCACTTGTGAGCTTGTGAAGAGGGTGATGAAGGAGAAGAATCATGTTTGGAAATTTTGGGAATTTTTAAATATTTAAACTCATGGATGTGACCTAAATAATAATAAAAGACACCTTTATGAGGTTTTCACTTATAAATGACCAACCCAAGTCTGTACAAATTCCTAAAACTACCTTTTTGAGAAAAAACTAAACTATTCTGACATGTAGACCAATATTATAAATTCTCTATGGAATTAACATGTTTAAAACTCAAAGGGTAGAGGAGTGAAGGAGCAAAGGAGTGAAGGATCAAAGCGTGTGGACAATATTTGTAACTAGTTTTTTCCCACCTGGTTGGGCCCCCTGAGTGCGACAAGTGGGACCACAGATCTAATGGAGGTCACTACAGGTAGCAGTACCTATGGGGATCTATCCAAGAATATATTAGGGGATAGTCCATCCAATGGATGGAAGAAGGCACTCATAGGTGAAAATATGTGTCCATCGAAAGGCATGTCGAGCCTCCCTACTCTCTCAGAGGGTAAGGCGTTGAGTATCCCAGATGATCTGGCAGAGGAAATAGTGGCATCCATGGACCTTACGCTAGTTTGTAAGTTTTTTTATTTCCATCCTAATACCAAAATTATTAGAAGATGGATTATGTCTAGGTGGAAATTCAAAGGTAGTGTTTCAATCACAGCCATGGCTAGAGGTCTATTGCTTTTTAGATTTATGGATAGGGAGGACATGATCACTACCCTTACTGGAGGTCCCTGGCTGTTTGGACCACATTATATAGCCTTATGCTAGTGGAAACTATGATTTGATCCTAACTCAAACCTTAATAAGATAGCACCTGATTGGGTAAGATTACCAAGATTCCCTTTGGAATATTGGGATGAAAAAATATTCATAACCATTGATAATTCTATTGGTCAATATGTCACCTCAGATCATATAACCAAAACTAAGTCCAGATGTGTGTATGCTAGACTCTGTGTTAATGTTGAAATAAATAAGACTCTCCCTACATCCATTGAGCTAAACTCTAAATATGAAACCTGGACTTAGCCAATTACTTATGAGAATGCTACCACTTTCTGTCAAATATGTAAGAGGAAGGGATATCTAATGACACAATGCAAAGTGAAGCAAAGGGGGATGAAAGAGGATTCCTAGAATGTAGAGGAGGAGCAAGAAAACAACAAGTAGGAAATAGAGAATAATGTGGAAATTATTGACAATACAGGAAAAGGAGAGGAGGGGAAGGGAAAGGAGGCTACCCCTAGTAGTGAAGGTGAAGTTGTCCCAAAGGAAAATATAGGATTAGATGATAGTTAGAAGGCTACAGAAGAAGGAGAGGAGGAGAAGAGAAAGGAGGATATCATCAGTAGTGAGGGAAAAGAGGTCCCAAAGGAGAATATAGTATCTGACAACAATCACAAGGCCACATTTAACATAGTCTACACTTTAGAAAAGTAGACTAATATGTTTAAGGAAGGGGCAGGAGGGGACCTTTTGCTTAAATAAGTTAATGAAGATGACTCAATTTCAATGATTGGATAGGAAGAAGTAACACCTAAAATTCACACTCAACGAGTACCAAATCCACAGTCAAATATAGACTTTTTCTATGATCTGGAAGATGGAGGCCAGGTAAGAAACTACTTGGCAATAGGGGTAGTAGAACAAGATGGTAGCAATGAACAAGAAGAATGGGTTACCCCAAAGAAAAATATCTAGAAAGGTAAAAAATATGTAGATGTTGGTACTAATCCCAAATAAGGGAGGCCAACCCTAAGGGAAATAAGACAAAGAGAGATTGATAGGGAGATTGCTAGTGGAAAATAGAAAACAATGGAGTCCCAACCCTCTAAACTCTCTAAATGAGAATATTATCATGGAATTTGAGGGGATTTAATAGTCCCTCAAAGTAGTTTGAGGTTAAAAACTATATTTTAGATAATAAACTAGATATTCTATTACTCCAAGAAGTCAAGATGAAAGAGGAGAATTTTGTGAAAATTGCTGACTATATATGGCCTAAGGTGGCTTTTTGTATTAGTCCTACTAAAGGGGCTTCAGGAGGGATTGTCACTATGTGGAATAGTGATAAAATCCAAGGATCTCTTATGGCCCATAATAAGCACTTTTTGTTTACCAATTTTTTCATGAATTCCTTGAACTGGACATTGGTGAATGTTTATGCACCAAATAACAGAGCTTTGAGACAGAAATTATGGATAGATCTAAGTAGCTACAAGAATAATCCTCAAAATTCTAAATGGATGTTAGTCAGAGATTTTAACACACCTTTATACCCTTCTGAAAAATAGGGTGGAATTATTGATTACTCGGACAACATGTTCGACTTTACTGAATTAATCAATGATTGGGGATTATTGGACATAGAGCTGCAGAACCAAAATTTTACTTGGACCAATAGAAGAAGAGGAGATAAAATGATTCATGTTAAATTAGATAGATTTTCAATATCAAGCAACTAAAATGATTATCAGAATATGTAGGTGTAGGCTTTACCTAGAACCATGTCCGACCACTGCTCGATTATCCTCAATTGGAGAGATCAGGGACATCACGGGCCTCCTCCATTCTGTTTTAAAGCTATGTGGATTAATCACAAAGGTTTAATACAAATGGTGGCTCAATGGTGGAATATTCCTATTCAAGGTACACCCATGTTTAGAATAGTCAAGAAACTCCAACACATTAAACAAGAAGTTTATGGTTGGAATAGATACAGTTTTGGGCAGGTTTTCTATTAGAAGAAAAATATAATGGGAAAACTCAAGGCTATTCAGAAACTGATTGATCAAGGGGATGACTCTGATGGCACCTTAGAAGAAGAGAACATTCTATCTTAAGAATGGAAGAATCTGATGGAAAGGGAAGAGGTTTTCTGGAAACAAAAATCTCGTGTTTAATGGCTTAAAGAGGGTGATAAAACATTGCTTTTTTCACCTCTTAGCTATGAAACATAGAAAATCTAACTCAATAACTAAGCTTATCCTGGATAATGGAGACATTATTACAGAGGATAATGAAATAGGGGAGCAAGCCAAGGTGTTCTTTCAAAATTTGCTTATGAAAGAAAACAATAATGATAGAATTGATAGATCTATGAGTCAATTCATTGATAAAATCCCCTATTTGATAATAAAAGAAGACAATCTAGAAATGTTAAAGCCTATATCTGATGAAGAAGTACATGATATTTTATTCTCCATGGGTGATTTTAAAGCCTTGGGTCCTGATGGCTTTCCTCTTATATTCTTTCAGAAATATTGGGAAATTGTTGGAGCAGACCTCACGAATGCAGTTTGTGATTTTTTCAGATCTAGAAAACTTTTGAAACAAGTCAATAATACCTTCATTGTAATTATTCCTAAAAAATATCAACCTTTACACCTTTTTTATTTTAGACCCATTAGATTATGCAATATTGTGTATAAGATATGTACTAAACTACTAGTTTTGAGAATTCAACCCTTGCTTGACAAAATTATTTCTCCTGCTCAAAAAGGTTTCATCTTAGGCAGATAGATTCTTGATGCTGTGATCACCACACATGAGACTATCCACTCCATGGATAAGATCAGAATCCCTAGGATGGCCCTCAAGCTTGATATATTCAAAGCCTATGATAGAGTCTCATGGACTTTTCTATTCCAGGTGATTAGAATATTTGGGTTTAATGATAAATTGTCTTGCTTATTATGGAATGCACTCTCTTCTGCTAAATTCTCAGTGCTAGTTAATGGTGTTCCTAGAGGGTTTTTCTCCTCTTTGAGAGAAATTCATCAGGGAGACCTTCTCTCCCCGTACCTATTCATCATTATGGCTGAGGCATTGGGAAGATACATACAAGCTAATATAGTTTCAAAAAAGCTAGTAGGCATCAAACCTGCCTCTTCCCTTCATCCTATGGTTATACAATAGTTTGTGGATGATACCATCTTATTTGGCATCTCATCGGTGATCGAAGCTAGAAGATGGAAGAATATACTTAATGATTATGCTAGAGACTCGGGACAAAGAATAAATTTCTAGAAAAGTAATGTGTACTTCTTTAACAATCCCAATGAACTTAGACATATAATCATTGATATCTTAGATTGTGTTGAGGCTAGCCTACTAGCTACCTACCTAGGTATCCCACTCTTGGTCAAAGAGGTATCTTCAAGTTTTTGGAATGGTATTGTGGAACATACATAGAGGAAACTTCTTGGGTGGAAGGGGAAACTACTCAGTAGTGCGGGTAAGCTACAACTTCTTTAGGCATCCTTGTAAGGTATTCCTACTTACTTCATGTCTCTTTTTAAAATTCCTACATATTTTGTTGAAAAATTGGAATAGATCCAAAGGAAATTTTTATGGATGAGAGTGGAAGACAAATAGAGAATGTCTTTAGTCAGATGGGAAAAAGTGTTTCTCCTAAAATCTCATGGTGGACTTAATATAAGATCCATCAGGAAAATGAATAAAGCCCTCCTCTCAAAAGTTAGTTAGAATCTGATTCACAAAAACAATGAGTGGGGGGAAATAATGTATGACAAATACATGCATAAAATTGATGATTTTAACTTTCTTCAATAGGTGGGATTACCCTAGGGGTCTGTGATATGGAATAAAATGCTAACAAATAGAAGTCTTCTCAAACAAGGAATTAGGTGGAAGCTTGGAAATGGCTGGCAGATTAAATTTTGGGAGGATAATTGGTTAAGGGACAATCCTTTCATCTCCCAAGGGAACTATGGAGAAATTATAGACCTGACTACTCAGTTCTTTGGTGACAGGGTTCATGATTATATAGAAAATAATAATGGGATAAGGAGCTAGAAAAACCTTTTGAATTATTGTGTGCACAGGGTTGAGCTTATCCCAAGAGTTTGGGAGATCTAGCAATGTGTTCAGGAGATCAAAATCTCACTCTTCCCTTGGGAGGATGAACAATACTGGTGGCCAGATAAGAATGGATCATTCTCTATCAAATCTACCTATCTTCTGCTTACACCTGAAGCTTAGAATAAGGAGGTATGGAAAAAGGTTTGGAATCATAAACTCATTTCAAAGATTAACTTGTTTTGGTGGGTTGATGCCCATAACAAAATCCTTACTCAGGATAACCTTCAAAATAGGGGGTTTACTTCGATCAATAGATGTTTTTTGTGTGGTTCTCAAGAGGAATTAATTTCACACCTATTCATACACTATGAGTTTACCCAAGATTTATGGGGCACAATACTTAACAACTTTGGCATTGAATGGGTTTACAATTCTGACCTTAAAGAAGTAATTCTCAGCTAGAACTCAACCTTCACAAATCCCTACATTAAGGAATTATGGAAGCAAGCTCTACCATGCTTGAGCTAGACTTTATGGAAAGAGTGAAATCATAGAATTTTTAGGGACACTGCTAGAAATGCTGCTCAAGTGTTTAACTCCTTTACTAGGACCATCTTGGAAAGTGTTATAATAGCTCATATTAGTGTTGTGGAGAAACCCCTATCTAAATTTGAAAGTCAAATTATGGCCAAATGGAAGGTTTTAAACCTTATCCCTGGGCATGATAATTCCAAAATTATTTAGAGAATTCATACTAAATGGATGCCACCTAAACCCAATTGGATGAAACTCAATTTTGATGGGGCATCCAAGTTGAGTGGTAAAGCAAGTGGAGGAGGAATAATAAAAAATGAAAAAGGAGGGATGTCTGTTGTCTATGCTAGTGGCATGGGTTGCCAGAGCAATAACTATGCTGAAGTAATGGCCTTACTTTAGGGATTAAAGTTAGTTATATCCCTAGGAATTAGAAATTTGAATATTCAGGGAGATTTTAAGTTGGTCATAGATGCCATTAATAAAGCATCTAACATTGGTATCCATCTAAAAGACATCATTATGTACATCCAGCTTCTTTTACAAATGTTTTCCGAAGTTGAGATTACCCACACCTACAGAGAAGGTAACAGGGTCATTGATGCTTGTGCCAACCTTGGTCAGTAATTCTCAGGATGGAGGGTATGGTGACAAGGGGCTCATATACCCCCAAACATTAGAGAGATCATTCAGAAAGAGATGACAGAGCATGAACGATGCACTTTAATGATGAAGATAACTTTCGAAGGTGGTCCACGTGGAGAAGGCCATTACAGATCATGGAAAATGATAACCTTATTACTTCCTTGATTGTCATGATTAATTCCTTGTATCATGAGGTGGAGGTGCGAGAGTCACATCATGAAAACCAAGGGGGAATTATTTTCAAGCATGAAAGTAAACATCACCACGGTGGGCCATTTTGTAAAATGAGCCTTCACATTTGCATTTAGTGAAAATAGAACTGAGGGCTTGTTACTTGTTCAAAGCTCAAGGCAGTAATTGGGGTATGAAGAGCTAAAAATTCAATAAATTTTAGAGGACACTGGTGGGAAATAGGCTTCTCAAGTTTTTGAGGTCACTGAAGAGCAAGGTGCTGATTGTAGGGGAACTGCTGATAATAAGGAGAAGATGCATGTAGAAGAAGCTGGTGAGGGTTCAAAGAATGAGAATGATTGGAAAATATATATTGGGGCCTTGAAGATGCACATTCAAAAGCTAAAAAATGTCTTCACCAAAGGCCTTCGAAATAACATTCTACTGAATATGACTATGTTGGAAGTGGTAGGTAATCCAAGGAATACTGACAATGTAGACAATGAGAATCTTAAGGATTTTGTTAATTCTATAGTTATGTAGTTTCATCCTTTCTGACTTTGGTCTTTCCAGTGTTATATTTTGCTTTTGACTTTATTTCTTGGATGTGTCGTTGGTTTGGTGTTGGCATCTTTTGTTTGCCAGCCTTCTTGTCTTTTTTGACTGTATAGGGTTCGGCCCCTAGTTTGCCACCTTAATTAATCAAAAACATGTTTAAAACTGATTTTTATGCCATAAAAAATGTAATGGTATGTGTATTCCATATTGACCAACTTGTAAATGGAATTAAATCTATTACAAGTATCTCCAAGTGTAAAGAAAGATAGTTTATGTTAGATGACCTTATGTAAAGAAAATATATGAATCCAATACATTATAAGACTTCAAATGACTTATTCACCATCTATTTCAATACTCCATGCAATAAAATTTCTTTGAAAAGGCTTTATTTAACCATAATTGAAACCTAGGTTTCTCTAAAAATGTTTAAAATGCTAAAATACTTTAAGTTCACACAATAAGACTAATGAGCTTTAAACTAAGTGACCAAGTGAAAAGACTTGACTTGAAAGACTATGTACCCTCTTGACACAACATGACATACCCATAGGACCCATTAGAATGACTCTAAAGGCATTGAAAAGTTTAGCCAATATATTACCTTAAATAATGATAATAAGACCTTACAAAGACCATTTACAGATCATATAATCATGAAAAATTCATGAATAAGGTTGTGTAACCATGACAACCAAAGTTTTGAATTATAGGGGTGATAGTTTGACCTATGAGGTCAATCTTATCAATAGGTATCTCAAGTATAGGCTATCAAGGAAAGGAAATTACCTATTGTTTACTCTTTCATAGATGATTAACCTTAGTAGCTTTGATAAAGCAGTTGTCTAGGAATAAAATTCTTTTGTTCAAGTGGATGTTCATATGAAAATTTGGGAACTATGACTCCCCTATTGATATGAATGTATTTAATATACCTATGCACTGTGGAAGGTATTACATAGAGTTTATGTATTAAAGGTCATCCCAATAATATATCAAAAACTCATGTGTATGGTATAACTAAAAATGTAGTAATCACATGTGATGGAACAAACTATAAAATTGATTCAATCTCACCAATAACATGTTGTAATTTCCAATCAAATTCTATGTCCATTTTGGTATAAGGGTACAAATCATCATTTATATATCCTAAATGTGTAAATAATATCATGATACATACATTATCACTATAAATATTATCAATAATAACACTATATATAGTCTGATAATTAAACTATGTTTGAATAAATAATGAATAAAAATATGAGTCATCATTCACAATTTCGTTATCATCAAAGGAAATAGAGGGTCTCTAAACCATAAGAGGTATTATGCATGTATAAGTTCCAATAATCCCATTTAATGGGTGCCCATAATTTGATCAAGGAGGATGTGCATTATATGCCATTTTCTCTTCTAAATCTTTTTTAGAGTGACCTTTCAAAGTGTTGTTAAATATCTTCTAGTTTTTAAGGTCACTAGGTTGTGAACATGAATCATTGGGAGGATCATCAAATGTAATATGTTGTTTATCAATAAGTTCTTAGATCTTATTTTGTAATGTATAACATTTATCTTTATAATATCCAAGGCCTTAGTGATAGTCATAATATTCATTATTATCATATCCTTTTAGTATAGGTTGACTCATATTAACCTCTATAGGAGGGAGAGATATGAGTGACACTTCAATAAACTTATTTTATATTAAAGCTACAAACTCAAGTAAATGTGTAAATTGTGTTTTAGGTGCATAGGATAAGATGAGGCAATTAATTTATTCTGAGACTACATTAACTATTTTGGTTTGTTCATTTTTAGGATCTGTAGCTTTTACCTTGTAGCTTGTTTTGATATGAAACTATGTAGAATATGTAATCTATGTGTTTGATACATACTTAAGCTTGTACATGGAAATAGGTTTCATTTCTTGATTTAGGACAATATGGAATAAGTCATTAAAATATTTAAACTTCTTGAAAACAATATACTCTTGTAATGGGTCAAGAAAAATTTTATTATATATGTATTTAAGCTCTTCCATTGTATTTGTCATTTTAGCCAATTTTATTTTATACCTCCATATATATTCATTTATAGGTTCATTGGTTCCTTGTTTGATCTTAGTAATTTATGCATATGACTTTTTTAGTGATGTTGATGAGAAATGTGTTAGAAGCTAGATATGGGTTTGAATGCTTTTAATTTTTGGATTTTTAAGTAATATAACTATATTAAATCATATTCCTTTAGGCTCCTTGTAAATAATTTAGTCAAAATTTTATCATTTTAAGCATAATTAAGGCATGCTACATATAAATATTAGATATGTTTTTCAATGTCACCCTTGCCATCATAACATGTGAACTGGGGTGAAATAAATAAAGTTTTTAAAGGGTTTAAATATATCTCAAGTGATATAGGATTATGTAATAAATATTTTTAATTAATAACATGATTTAATTTTAAAACATTTTTTTCAATGTTGGTAACCTTAGATTCCAAAAAATTTATAACCTAGAGAAGATTTTGCACTGTAAACCATTGGGATCAAATTTTGAGATTTGAAAGCCACTAAATGAAATGAAAACACCACTTATGTTGATATAGGTATTCAACTAGTAATAGAGTTGAATTATTAATTTTTCCCATGGAGGATGACTTATTTGGCTTATAGGGAACAAGGGTTTTAGAACATATCATGTGCCCCCACTAGATGTAGTAGGTAATATTGTGCTCAAGGGGATGGAAATGGGAATGGATAGTTGAAATCATATCCATTAGTCCCAATATTTTTACCAATAGAGATAAATGGTTGTTCCCTAATACATTTTGATTTTTTGAGTTTCTAAATATTATTTAGGATCTTATGGAGATATTTAGGATTTACATGAATGCACTCTTGAAATAAAGCAAAAGATTTAACTTGTTATTGGTTAACTTGGTCATTTTTATTATGCTCATGTGTTTTATTATCCTCTTGAATATATTCATATTATATGATAATTATTTTATTAAGTGGCATATTTTTATTATTGGTACTCATATTATTAGTGTAATTTGACATATAATTAACTCTAGAGATTTTATGTGGCCAAAGAATAACTCAATATGTTTAATGGGAAACCCACCTAATATATTAATATGCTTAGTTTTCATACAAATAATATAAAAAATGTGAATTATTACAACAAGAATCAATTGTAGGAGGCTAAAAAAAACCTAGAGAAAACTAGGATTTGCATGAAAATACACAATGATCAGGTTCACTAAATGTTTAACCCTTTTGTTTGGAAATATTTAAGAGAGGATAATAAATTATACAAAAGGATGGATAAAACTATTATAAATTTGGATAATTAATTACAAACTTAGATAAATGAATATTCTAAACTAAATAATGAGATGTGTTAAATATAGAAATTACCAAATTTAAAATAGTTCTATTGATTTTAACTCCATAGAGAAATGATACTTAAATATATTTGTAATGTGTAGGTATATCTAAGTTATACATAGGAAAAATTTTGTAGGATAAATATTTTGAGATAGTCATTATATTCTATAAATTATGTATTTGGATTTGTAAACACTACCATCAACCTTGGGACACTATTATCAGTGTTATTATTCATTTTATGACATTACTCTCTAGTATGGAATATGTGTTTGATTATGATGTGACCAACTTAATTTTATGGGTTTTAAGTTTCCTTTATTATGATGTGTTCAAATCTATAACATAGGTTATATACATTTGTTTATAGATCAAACCACATCTCTTCACCCTTATTCACCCTTGAGATGTAGTTTCCAAAAATGGGTTAGTAGGCTTATCATGTCAAGCTAACCTCAAATACCCCTCTATCTATTAAATTTTCCTACATGGAAAATACTCCAAGAAGGGCCTCAAACTTATGTAGTCTCCCTTATGTGTGGGATTGTGTGTGAATAATGGTGTAATATGTTATATGTATATGCATGCAATTATCTAGCTTATCACTTGATGAATAGCACTCATGAGCTGATTTTTGGATGATTTAGACCATTTTTATGATTGAAAATATTAATATGAAAATAGAGAGGGAAAAATAAGTATAACTCAGTTGTTTAATTGATTGAATGAGATTGAATAGGTGTTTTCTTAGTATTTTCTAGATGATTAATGAAAAAGATTAGACTTGTGTTTATAACACACCTTTTGAAAATATCTCATAATGGGGTTCAATAAGATAAATAGTTTGACCCATAGGTTTTGAATGATTTTTAATTTAGATGAATTTTGAGGATTGGACATTAGATAAGGATCTGAACACTAGTGATGAGGATCCCTGTATAGCCAGTAGTGTCCATAAGGATAAAAAATAAGTATGGTGTCACAACCACAATTTTTTTTCTAATAATCCAAAATAACAACTATATAACAAATTTTGAGCCAAATTTTATCATAGAGACACCTAATGAGATCCATAACTATGTTATAGCCATCACAAAAACTAGACCAAGTAGATAAATCATCAACAACTTCATTATGAAGCATTTTAACCACTTAGTATTCAGATAGAAGTGGGTCAAGGTGGTATTACCCACTAATATCTATCTTTTTACTTCACTATGTCCTTCCTCAAAGAGTTGTCACTGACTTATGCCCTTACCTGAGTAACTATACAAGCTATAGAATAGTCAATACCTCATGGGGTAATTCAATAAAATTTATAAAACAAAGGTAAAGTGAGAATAAATTCAATAAATGAATCATCATACTAAGATTTATTAATCAATATATACTATAATTCAATTAATAAACAAAGATCAAGAGAAAGGGACTATTTCCAAAAATAATACAAAGCATTGAAAGACCTTTTGATTTCACAAGTAAATAGAGGCATGTGGTTTAACATGAACTTCTTCAAGGATTGTTCAAGCTTTATGGGATTTTTAAAGAACCATGATTATGTTTTGTTTAACATATTATAAATTTATAAATAGGGTACAATTACATGACAAATCATTCTTAAATATTTTAAATTGGCTTAAATTTAGCCTTACAATTCCCATTATTATTGATATGAGTGTCATATGAGTTCAATGAACTTGATACAAATTAATAGTCACATAGACTAAGTGATTTGATACTAATTATTTATTTTTATCTTATTATTAAATATTTTAACCTTTAGCTAGGTTCATGACCGTAGCCTAAGCATGTATTAATTTCTTTAATTAAGATTAAAACTTACATGTTCTTTTGTTCTGAAGTAGATTATTTAGAAGAAATTAATACTATAATTCCATTAACTTCCTTTTTAATATAAGGATTTGAATTAGCTTGTTAAATTTTCCAATGTCCAATTTCAAACATGGATCATTTGATCTTCAATCACAATATGTATTAGTTAGTAATATACCTTCTCTTTTAAAACCTTCCATGAAGTATCTTATTTCCAAGTTACTTACAATATATGCATAAGAGTTATATAATCTTATGTAATTCAATTCCAATGAGTTATAAGCAGCTACCCTTAATAGCTCACTATATTTGATAGTGCTTATTAATTTTCAAGTGAAATTATTGTCTTCTTAAAGAATTTAAAGGATTTATACAATTTTACTTAACTAAATATCTCATTTTAATCCCTAACAGAGATTTTAATAGTAATTACAAACTCACACATAAGTATTATGATGATTATAATCTATTTAATTCAACAGATTATGAACAAGGATTTAATTCCATTAATCCATATATTTATTATCTTAATGTCTTTCATGATGTCTCAAACAACTCTCATTAATTAAATGATCCATTAAGGAAGTTTGTATAATTTAAGGTAATTTGAAAAGTTCTTTATAACATAACTTACAAGCTACATCATAATAATGTACTATAATGCTTAACACAAGTTAACTTTTTCAATTAATAACATCACTTATCTTTTATAATCCTAATGTTAATTTCATAATAAAAATACAAGGTAATTTAAATTTCAAGTTTAATCTTGTGACTAAATCCTAACAAGCTACTAATACTTTCTAATTCTCATGCACTTATTTACATTATAAGAATCGTGTAAAAATCACAAATAGTTTTTACAACTAGGCTATAAGATATTTATTTACATCCTCAATCAACCAAATAGTCCAATACCACTATCTCAATAATATACAAGTAAAATCCAAGTGATGAACACATTTTCAATTATAAGTCAACTAATGATCAATAAAATATAGCAACTAAAATGCCACAATGTTCTAATCATAGTTATAAAACTACTTATTATAAAATAAGTGAATAAATATAAGTACAAGATAAAATCATATAATTATGTTCATACTACCAACTATATTAATAAACTGATGGAACTTCATATTTAAATAATAATACAATATTACACAAATAATCAAATGGTCAACTATAATCATAATCATAAACTAAACGTACATGATACACAACATTATTTTTATCAAATAAAATTATAATGAATTTCAAATATAATGAATAAAATGGATTGCATAAAATTTTAGTTAATCTAATTCCAACTACACAGCTCAAGATAAGAAGTGAATCAAAAAATTAATATGCAAACCAATGAGGTTAAACTTGCGTTGCATTCCCAATGAACCCAACCATAAGTGGCCCTAGACCACCCCAACCATCAATTGGATACATATTAGGGTAATAGAGAAATGGTGGAGAAAGGACAACAACAAAAAATGATCTTAACAACAGACAAATAAAGGAACAATAAATTAAGAAAGAACCACATGAACCAGCCCACCAAGATCCATTAACTCTATACCTAATTATGATTATAGCTCATTTTATGTTCCATATTCTATTTGAAAATATAATATGGCATGTAAATCTTTATGCCATAAATTTATTAGATAGTCATCTTCACATAATAATTTAATAAATACTAATGAGTTAAATTAAAACTTGTAAAAATAAGATAAAAGTTCCAACTATAAATGATAAACTAAAACTTATGTAAAGATTTGGATCATATTTTGATTGAAATAAACTTTACTAAAAAATAGTAAAAGATTTAATATCAACTATAATGATATATGTAATCAATCAATAAAATAATTAAACTGATCATTATTTTCAACTGAAATTAAACTAATAATAACTTGAAATAATTCAAATATCATTATCAAAATCATGTCAATAATTATAATAGGATTTAAAAAATTTGAGTCAACTAAATAATGACCAAATAATAAAATAAAAATGAAATGTAATCATGTAGATAATTAATAATAACAAAATATTATTTTTCCACAGAACTCTAAAGTCCATTTTGAACTCCATGGAGACTCAAAACATCATTACCCCAAAGTGTATGGCCATGGGTTTGAAATAAAATTAGGATAAAATAAATGAAACATCATTTATTTATAAACATGTATGTACTTAATTAGGGTTTGAAAATATAAAACTAATTTATAATCTCAACATAGTTGATACAATACCCATCCATAGCCATTATCAAGATGGCATATCAAAACAATAAACCCAGCTAGGATTTTAAACTTGTAAAATAAATTTAAAACAACACATAGTCAAAATATACATAGTCATGACCACTATAAAAATGGATTAACAAAATAAATAAACCCATCTATATAATCAAATGGAATAAAGATCTATATAACAAACATATACAAATAGTGTTTATCCAACATAGCCATAATAATACTACACCATAATGGCAAATATATATCCACATTATATAACTATAAAATCCATGGTTGAGCCACTTACGACCATCGTGAAAAAACTCAAAAATTCAAAGCCACCAACTCTAGTTAAGGTGTTAACAATAAACATAACAATATAGGTAGAATCTAATGCCAATCTTTATGGCTAAAACCATAAGCTAGTTCACCATTAAAAAAACAATATAAAATGAAAACATAGAATTATAAAAACACCACTTAATTGGAATTTGGAATTACATAATAATTTTTAATTCTCTTCTATCCTCCCAAAGTTTTATACAAAACTAACATCCAAAACCCACATCTCTCAAACAAAACTAGTCAAATAATATAAACCAAAATGAACCCTAGTTAACTCTACTAAAATACCACATGGCCAACAAGATTAATGACTTAAATTTAGTCCAAGTTGTAAAAAAACCTCATGCAATAGTTTCATTTCATTCCCCGTATCTTACATGCCAAAATTTTAAGTGGAGTCTCCCCAAGGCATAACATTCTTCAGAAAACCAAGTTCAAACGAACATAATAAAACCTAAAAACACATGGAAGAGTCTCAACCCTTTTCATGATAACTCAAGCCAATTACATGACTCTAAAGTGTATGTATTTACCAAACGAAGCATCAACTAATCACTAATTCCCTCAATGTGGGTCAAAACCTATCAACCTAAGAACAAAGCCAAACCAACTTGGCTATGAAAAATAGTGCATTCCCAATAAACAAAAAATGAAAATAAGTTATTTAATGCATAAACCTTAATGCACAATCATTTAAACATAAATTAAATATATCACATTCATAATAGACTTTAATTAAAACATGGTTGATGTTAAGCAATTATCTGAACAACATCAAGATAAACCAATTAAGGTGATAAAGAGTCAACAATCAAAATGATTGTGAACATAAAAAAAGACATGACTAAATGCCATGTAAAAGTTGATAGTCATCAAGCTAATAAAATATAATAGATGATAGTGATGGAAATGATTACATCAATAAGTAATCAATAATTGTAGAAGTAATTATGACTCAACAAAGTGAAAATTCCTAAAATTGATAACATCAAGTAAAGTGATGTTTTCAAAAACATGAAAAATGACTAAAATCAATCAATAATTAAATTGAACATAAAAAAAATAATATTCAACACTTAAATTATGTAAAAAAATGACTCAATCAATAATACCATCATGCTCAATTTTTACAATCGAATTTATTGTTTTGTTCATCCATGTTATTTCTCCATGTTTCTCTACTGCTTAGTTTCGAACACAACCTAGCTCAAGTACTTATCCCTACAATCAATAAATATACCATCAATTGTATATAGACATCTAAATACAATAAATGAAATAATAGAATTTAAATAACACATCTTAATAAATAATAAACCAATACACATTAAGCATGTAATGAAAATGTATCCATAATTATCTTAGTAATTATTATAAAATGTATCAATGTAGATAATATAACTATAACACCATAGTAATAAAAAAAAATGTATTTAATAGTTCATATCTAACTATAACAATAATAGGAATTAAATGTAAATCAAATAGGGTCATGACATCCTCCCCCGATTGGAAAAAATCCATCCCAATAATCAAAATAGCCAAAGATAATGTTGGTTGAAAAGACTCTTATATTCCTAAGAAGCACTTACTTTTTATAAAGGATCCCATTAAAACAAAACTTGAGAAATATCATGATTTCTCAATTTAATATTATGATGGTCTAATATCTTCATTATATCTAACTACATCTTTTCCTCTTCCAAAAAATGAAGATGAGTCCAATCAAAAACATGAGACGGATCAAGAATATACTTTCTCAATAAATAAACATGAAACACATTATGAATCTAAGATAGGGAAGGATGAAGAGATAGTCAAAAGGAAATAGTACTAATTTTATCTAAAATTTCAAAGGGTCCTACAACCTCAATTAATTTAGAATAATTTACAAATTTAATTGAACTTTTATACGGTCTAACATGAAATATAACCTTATCTCCCACTTTGAATTCATGTGTGTCCTTTTAAAATCAATAAAACTCTTATGCCTATCAGAAACAACCTTGAAAAATTTCCTTATAGTTTTCATTTTCCTATCATATTCTTTTTGAAGATCATGACTAGTAACAATCTTATTTTATAAACTTTCCTAGCCAAGAATATTTCTCCATTTGTGTCCATACAACGCTTGAAAAGGATCCATTTTAACACTAAATGGTATGTATTATTATAATCAAATTTAACTAAGTATTTAATAATATTTCCATTTACCTTATTTATCCATCACATACATTCTTAGTATATCTTCTATAATCTAATTTAATATTTTTATCTGACCATTTGATTCTAGGTGATAAGACAAACTAGAATTCAACCTTGTACCAAAAGTTATAGTCAAAGTTTTTTAAAACTTAAAGGTAAAATTTTTATCTCTATCTAAAATAATAAATTCAAGAATGCCATGCAACCATACTATTTATTTCACAAATTGTGAAGTAAACACAGATGCATCATCAATCAAGTTTCTAGAAATGCAATGACCAATCTTATTAAATTTATCTATCACAACTAGAATAGTATCATGTTCGATTTTAGATTTTGAAAAACCAAATATGAAATCCAAATAAATCATAGCCCACTTTCCTCGTGGTACATCATGAGGGTAAAATAATCCTCTTGGATGTCAATGTTTATCTTTCACATGTTGGCATTTCAAACATCATGCCATAAATGTAGAAACTTAATGTTTCATTCTAGGCCAATAGTAAAACCTTATTAGTTTGTGGGTCATTTTCATGAAACTTGGATGAAAAAAATAGATGATGTATACACTTATTTTAGAAAATTATTCCTTAAGTCACCAAAATTGGGTACATAAATTCTATTTTTATGTCTGATAAAGCCATCAGAATCAACAAAAAATTTAAAAAATTATTTTCACCAGGATCATTAGCTAAATTTGAACTTACATCTTGGCAAAGCTTATTAAAATGTTGTTATAATATTTTAATTCTAAAATTATTATGCAAAATAGATAAAATAATGAGATACATGCATTAGATGAGTGCATTAGCCTCATGATTCTCCTTACCTTTCACATATGAAATATTCATATCAAAATTACTAAAAAATTTGAGCCATCGATGCTGGAGTGCATTTTGATCATCTTAGGAAATTAAATATTATAGGATACGATGATCAAATTTTACCTCAAAATACTTACCTAAGAAAAATGTTTCCATTGCTTCAAAGCATGAATAATGGTAGTAATATCAAGTTCATGATTGGTGTAATTATTCTCATGGTCTTTTAGTTTCCATGACTCATAAGCCATAGTTGAACATCTTGAGTTAACATGCCACCCAAGCCTTCTTTAGAGACATCATCCCATTTTTCAAAATTTCCTTTTAGATTTAGTATAATAAGTACAAGTGTTGAAGTTAGTAAGTCTTTAATCTTCAAAAAATCTTGTTTACATTTTAAATTCCACACAAAATTCTTACCCTTATGTTTTAAGTAAGCTATTACGTTATCCATTTTATAAAAAAAATTAACAAATCTTCTATAAAAATGAGTCGATCACATAAAATTACATACTTCATGTATGTTTTTAGGAGCAGGTCACTCTTGAATAGCTTTAATATTTTCTTGATCAACCTAGATATAATCTGACCTAGATAGTGGATCTTAGATTGAAATAAAGAAAATTTAGATAGTTTACTAAACAATTTATGTTACCTTAGCCTTTGCAACACTAAGCATAAATGTTCATATTTAGATGCATTATTAGAATAAAATAGTTTATCATTAAGGAATACTAAAACAAAATTGTCTATAAAATCCATGAATACACTATTAATTAAGTTCATAAATATAGGAGGTGCATTAGTTAAACCCAAAGGCATTACATTGAACTCATAATGTCCATACCTTATTTTTGAAAGCAGTTATATGGATATCTTCTTCCTTGATCCCTAGTTGGTGATAGCCTAATCTTAAGTATATCTTCAAAAATATAAATATGTCATTCATTTGATGAAATGGATCATCTATCCTTGGAAAAAGATAATGATTCTTAATGGTAACCTTGTTAAGCATGTGATAGTCAACACACAATTGCAATGTTCCATCCTTATTGTTCACAAAGACAAAGGGTGCACCCCAAGGTGACAAACTTGGCCTAATACTACAATTTCTTAGTAGTTCTTATATTTGGGATTTTATCTCCTACAAATATTCTACATTCATATGATAAGGGGATTTTGATGTAGGGGCTACCCCTGGAGCTATATAAATAGAAAGATCAAGTTCATGTTTAGAAGGTAAACTAGGCAATTTATCTAGAAAACATTATAAAACTCTTACAAAAACAAATATTATTTAAATGTTTGTTTTTTTATAGGTGTAATTTATTTCATATGGATACCATATAACTTGAAACCATTACGTACTACTTTCTTCAGCTATAAAGTTGATATCAATTTATGTATTTTTGATTTCAATAAAACTTGAATTTTTATAGGTTTCCTCAAATCATTATATCAATATATCACTTTGATATAGCTATCTGAATTTGTTTTATGCTATTTTAACTAATCCATGCCTAAGATAATATCTAAATATCTTAGAAGAGATAAACATAAATTAAATTGGGTCTGAAAAATACCTAATTTTAAGATTACACTCTCAAAACACTTAGTAAGTAGTAATATTTAACCTAAGCCAAAATCAACATCCTGATCATCCTTCAAAGTCACTGTATTTAAATTAAAACATGTTACTAACTTAGGATCCATAAAACTATCAATTGCTCCTTAATCAAATAAAATTAAAACATTAAAATTTGCCTTTGATTTTAATAGAAGTTATTTGGAAATCTATGTTTATATTATCCATAGCTGCATAGACTCTATGATTAGTTGATTTTCTTATTTTTATCTTAGGTAAATATTTGTGGTAGTGGTTATCACCACATTCCCATCATATTACAGTCCTTTTTAATGTCACCAAAAAGGTATTTGCCCTAGTATCAGATACATTTTGACTATTTTGAGTCATATTTCTTTCTAAATTAGTAGACTTAGAAGATTTTGGATTATTTAAAGTCTTATTTTACCATTAAATTTTTTTGAAACCACTCATACTCCTGGTAAATTTATGGTTAGAGTCAAATTTCTTAAAATTCTTAGGATAAACGGACAAATTTTTATTCTTAGATTACTACCTAATTTGTTTGAAATCTTGTCTTACCTTTTGATGAGCCTTCTCTTTCTCTTCTACCTTATGAATAAATTCGATGGCAATAGTTAGAGTCTTAGTATTAGTCATATTCACATTATTCATTAATATCTCTTTCAAATGTAATCTAAACTTACCAACTTTAGTCTCTTCATCATCTATATAGCTAACTTGATGCATCAGATTAAAAAACATGTTTTCATACTCAGTCATAATCATATTATCCTATTTCAATAGATGGAAATCAATGATTTAATGTTACTTAAAGTTGGAACTAAGATACCTATTCTTTAAATACCTTTCAAAAGTAGGCCAAGTAAGATTCATTGACTGGTAACCATCTAGATCACATAGATGGTTCCAACAAAGAGTTATAACTCTTACTAACTAAAAAGTATCTACTCATACCTTCAAATTAGAAGACATGTTATATATACTAAAATGATTATATACATGTAATAATAATGCATTAGAAGAATTACCTGATTCCTCACCTAAAAATGGTTGGTGGAAGTAACTTCATCACTTTAATGATATTATTGGCCACATTATCAAGGTTATTCTAAAGTTATAATTTATTAACTTATAGTTTACCTCTAACTAGAATTTATTTAGCAAGGACACCTTCCATATTGTTTAAGCTTTTTACTTGGGTGTCTAGTTTACTTTGAAGTGTATTCAATTTAGCTAGAATTCCATTCAAAATTAACTCTTACTTAACATTGGGATTGTTTCCCTCATGATTAGGGGATTTGACATTAGTATCAACATAACTAAGATTTGTTTCCTCTCTCTCAATAATATTGATATGACCTTAACCTATTCCTCTACCTAGGTTAACATTTATTGACTTATTAGCTATTATTCTAGATATTTTCTTTACCATCCTATGGTGAAACAAACAACTTAGTTAAAAAAATAGAAAGAAACATTTCCTCAAGTCACCTAGAGTAGTTAATCATTCTCTAATACCAATATGTTATAACCATAATTTTTATTCTCATAATATAAAAAACAAATATGGAACAAAGTCTCAACTAGAGTTTAGTATGAATACATGTAATGAGATCCATAACTATGTTATAACCAACATAGAAACTAGACAAACTACATAAGTCATCAGCAAATTCATTAACAAATGTTTTAACCACTTAGTATTCAGATTGAAGTGGATCAGTGTGATCTTACACACTAACCTCTATCTATATAATTCATTGTGGCCTTCCTAATATATCCATCACTAACTTATGCCCTTAAATAAGTACCTATATAGGTTATAGAACAACCAATACATCATGGGATAATTAAACAAAGTTTAGTAAATAGTGGTAAAGTGAGAACATATTAAATAGAGGAATCATCATATTAAGCTTTTCTTAAGTAAGACCTACAAAATCAAAATTATTATACAAATATCAAGAGAAAAGGACTATTTACAAAATCAATACAAAGCATTAAAACACCTTTTTATTTCATAAGAAAATAAAGGCACTTAGTTTGTCATGAACTGCTTCAGGAAGTGTTTAAGCATTATGGGATGTTTTGACAACCATGCTTATGTTTAGTTTAGGAACATCTTACAAATTTATAGTCAAGGTACAAGTACATGACAAATCATGATTAAGGATTTTACATTGTTGTAAGTTAAGCCTTACCATTCCCATTATTATAGATATGAGTTTTTTTTGAGTTCAACTAACTTAATATAAATTAATAGTATCATGGACTAAGTTCACTAATAGTAATTCTTGATTTTGATCTTGTTTCAAATATTTTAACCTTTGGATAGGTTTTTAACCTTATCTTAAGCATATTTTAATTGATTCACTTAATATTAAAATTTATTTGCTCTTATGTTTTGAAGTAGATTATTTATAACAACTTACTACTATAATTCCATTAACTTCCTTTATGATATAAGTATATGAATCAGCTTGTTAAATGTTCCAAAGGTCAATTTGAAGAATGGATCATTTGATCCTCATTCACAATATGCCATAGTTAGGAATATACATTCTCTTTTAAAACCTTCCACGAAGTACATTATTGCCAATTTACTTACAAAATATGTGTAAGATTTATATAATCTTATGCAATTAAATTTTAATGAGTTATAAGGAGTTGCCCATAACATTCCATTGCACTTGATAATGATTATTAATTTTCCAATGAAATGATTGTCTTAAATATAATTTATAGGATCTATATAATTATAGTTAATTAATTATCCCATATTAATCCTTAATATAGATTCTAACAGTAATTAAAAAATCATGCATAAGTGTTATGATGATTATAATCTATTTAATACACCAAGTTATAAACACAAGGATTATATTTCATTAATCCATATAGTTATTGTCTTAAGGTCTTTAATTAAGTCTCAAACAACTCTCATTAATTAATTCATCCATCAATGAAGTTCTTATAGTTTAAGGTAATTTGAAAAGTCCTTAAAATATAAACTACAAGCTACATCATAATAATGTATAATAATGATTATAAAAGATACATCATAATAGTGTATTATAATGCTTATACAATCTACATCATAATAATTATTATAATGCTTAACACAAGTGAACTTGTTTAATGAATAACATCACTTAGATTTTATAAGATTAATGTTAATTTCATGTGAAGCATACAAGGTAATATAACTTTCAAGTTTATTCTCATGATTAAATCCTAACTAGATAACAATAATTTCCAATTCTCATACCCTTATTTGCATTATAATAATCATGTAAAAATCACAAATATTTTTTACAACTAGGTTCTAAGATAGTTATTTACATCCTTAATCAACTAGCTAGTCCAATACCAATAACTCAATAATGTACAATTAAAATCCAAGATATGATTGCATTTTCAGTTATAAGTCAACTAATGATCAATAAAAATTAATTATTCTAAAATAAGTGACTAACTACAAGTACATGATAAAATCACATAACTATGTTCATACTAAAAACTATATTAATGAACAAGTGGAACTTGATATTTAAATAATAATACAAGATTACAAAAATAATTAAATGATCAACTAAAATCATAATCATAAACTAAACATACATGATACACATAAAATTATTTGTATCAAATACAATTATAATGAATCTCAAATATAATTAATAAAATGGATTATAAAACATTTTATTTCATCTACTATCAGTTGTCACAACTTGAGATAATAAGAATTGAATCAAAATCTTTACATGGAAACCAATGAAGCTAAACCCACCTTGCTAGTATCAATTATCCCAACCATAAGTGGCTCTAGAAAAACCCAACAATCAGTTGGATATGGATCAGGGTAGTAGAGAAACAATGGATAAAGGATAATGAAATTAATTAAGCTTGACAATAGACAAACAAATGAATAATAGATTAAAAAAATAAATGACACAAACCAACTCACCAAGATCCATTAACTTGGTACCTAATTATGACTGTAGCTCATTTTTTGAGCTTCTCAATTTATGAGCCATATTTTATTTGAGAATATAATATGGCCTATAAATATTTATGCCTTAAATTTATCTAAAAATCTTTATCACATACTAATTTAATATATATTAATGAGTTAAATTGAAACTCATAAAAAGAATACAATAGTTCTAACCAATTATAAATGATAAATTAAAACTTACATTAAACTATGGGTCACATTTTGATCAAAATAGACTTTACTAAAAATAGTAAAAGAGTTCATATCAATTGTAATGATATACATAATTAATCTATAAAATAATTCAACTGCTTAATATTTTTATATAAAAGTAAACTAGTGATAAATTGAAATAATTCAAATATCATTATCATAATCTTGCCAATAATTCCAATAGGATTTGACAATGTCAAGCCAACTAAATAATGATTAAATAATAAAATAACAATTAAACATATTCATGTCAATAATTAATAATAACATAATATTACTTTCCCATAAAACCCTAAAGTCCATTTTAAACCCCATAGAGACTCAAAACATCATTTCCCCCAAGTGTATGGCTACGGGTTTGAAATAACAATAGGATAAAATAAATTAAACATCATTTATTTATAAACCTATATGAACTTAGGAATTTAAATTATAGAACCAATTTATAAACTCAAAATAGTTGATATAATACCCATTCATATCCATTATCAAGATGGCATATCAAAATAATAAACCCATCCAAGGTTTTAAACCTTAAAAAAAAATCAAACAACACATAGTCAAAAAATACACATTTGTAACCACTATCAAAATGAATTAACATAATAAATAAACCCAACCATATATATATATATATATATATATATATATATATATATATATATATATATATATATAATGCATAGTGTTTATCCAACATAGACATAATATTACCTAGTTATAATGGAAAATATATATATATATATATATATATATATATATATATATATATATATATATCCACAGTATACGAAAATAAAATCCATGGCCAAGAAGTTTATGGTCATCATGCAATAACCCAAAAATTCAGAGCCATTGACCCTAGTTAGGGTTTTAAAATAAAACACAAAAATATATGCAAAATCTAATTCCATTATTTATGGATAAAACCACAAGATAATTTTACATTAAAAAACATTATAAAATGCAAAAACATAATTCTAAAAATACCACTTGGAATCTAGAAGTCAACCAAATAATTTATTTTCTTCCCTCCCAATCTTCAAAAGTTCTATGTAAAACTAGCATCCAAAATCCACATCCCTCAAACAAGACAAGTCAAATAATATAATACAAAACAAACTCCAATTAAATATACTAAAATATCAAATGGATGATAATATTAATGACTTAAATATAATCCAAACTCCTAAAAAACCTCATACAAGAGTTGCATTTCATTCCCCTTGTCTACCATGCCAAAAAAATTGGTAGAGTCTCCCTAAGGTATAGAGATCTTTGAAAAACCAAGTCCTAATGAACATAATAAAACCTTAAAACCAATGGAAGAGTCTCAATGATTTAAATGTTAACTCAAATTAATTCCATAACTCTAAAGTCGTATAGATTTATGAAAAAATCAACTAGTTATCAATGCCCCCAAAGTTGGTCAAAACCTTGCAACCTAAGAACCAATCCAAGAAAACTTGGCTATGATAAAAAAATGAATTCCCAATGATAAAAAGTAATGATAAAAAGTAATTTAACTCCTAAACATTAATGAAAAGTTATTTAAATATATATACAACACATAAAATGATAACACTTAGCACTTAGATTATGTAAACAAAATGACTTAATCAAAAAAAAATTCAAACTCAATTTTTCCAATTGAAATCACTTTTTTGTTCATCCATGTTATTTCTCCATGTTTCTTTGTTTTTTAGGTCTAAACACAACCTAATATAAGTACATGTCCTTGAAATCAATAAATAGACCATCAATATTATCTAGACATCTAAATATAATAAATTGAATAATAAGATTTAGATAACACATCTCACTAAATAATAAATCAATACCCATTAAGAATAAATATCCATTATTTTAATGAAAATGTATCCATAATTGTGTCAACAATTATAATAAAATGTATCAATGTAGATAATATAATTGTAACACCACAATAAGTAAAAGAAATATGTCTTGAATATTTCATTGATGACTATAATATCAATATGAATTAAATTTAGGTCAAACATGGTCATGACATATGTATTTTTAATTGAAATTTAAGGATATATATCTATTTTTGATCTTTATGTAGTGTATAGGTTTTCTAGGTCATCAGAATGATAAGTGTCATATTATAAGATACAAAATTCGACATAGTGAGATGGTGAATGTAAACCTTTTGATAATGAGAAGGTCTATAAATAAAGGTTAATGACCTCATTGGTATTTTAAAAATGTATGAGAGTAATATGGTATGAATATTTAGTTTTATTATCTATAAAATGCTATAGGTTAGAACTCATAGCATTGTAATGTTACATGCAGTACTATCAAGATAACTTATAGATTCTTTCCAACAAAGGTAATAATAACTTGTAGATATAAAGTAACATGTAAGTGAAAATTAAATTAATTTTTTTTTGGATTTTCTCAATTATTAAGCGGTTTTAAAGCTAATTTTCCAATTAAGATGATCTTTATTCAATATTTGGCTAGCCAACATGTTTTTTTTAAACCAAAATTTCTAAAAATACATGAAGGTTTTCATTATTGAGTTCTTTTACAATTTTTAAATATGGAATCATGAAAATTTATAGTAAAGGATATAATATGGCCTCAATAACTATAAAATTATGCCTTGATTAAAGGGTAGGAATGAGTTCTTCCTTTTTTTAGGTTTTCTTGTATAACCTGAGATGATGGCCATTGATCATCAAGGAGAACCTTACTATATCAATAGTGCATAGACATATGGAGCCATTATCAAATAATATCTCAACCTCATATTTATCAAGTCATTTTTTTTTTGAATTTCCCTTATGGTATTTATACTTTGAGTCCAAAAGTAGGGACCAATCTCTAGCTTGGAAAATTTGTATCTTGATGAACTTGTCATGCCACTTAAATTTTTGTTTTGAACAACCTCTAGGTGATGAATATATTATTAAAAAATATTATATAATTTATTGAGTTTAGTGATGTATTTATTTTTAATTTTCAACATATCCATACCAAGTTTCAATGTATTCATTAGAGTTTTGATTTCTTAATCTATAAGGAGAGTGAGAAACATTTTTACCATAGACCAATTCATATGGTGTGAACCCTGTGGTGGTCTTCCATGTGGTTTCATAGGTAAAAAAACATATATAAGGTAGGTTTCCCAATAAAAGTGGTGTAATACTATTGTTTTATTTAAAATTTTCTCTAAATATCTATATGTACTTATAATTGGCAATTGAATTATGGGTAATATGGATTTGAATTATAACAAGATATTTAATACTCATAATAAGTGTTTTATTCAAATATAAGGTGAATTATATCCCTTGATATATCATAATTTATTTTTGTAATCCATAACATGTAAGAGTATCTTCATACATAAATTCAACAACCTTTTCATCCAATGTATGTATGAGTTCCTTAACCTCCACAAATTTCATGAGATAATGCGTTCTAAAAAAAATGTTTTATCATTTATTAAAAGGATCTAAAGGACTCCAAAAAATTATCCACCATTTATAAAAATATGATAAATAAATTTAGTCTAAAGGGGCATCTTATCTAAGCATGTGGGTTTCCCCACACATTGACATATATCAAAATATATAGTATATTCCTTTTTATCCTTGTTTAACATAGGCCAATAGTATTTTATTATAATAATATTAATGGTATTTTAATTTTATATAAAATTACATCCATAGGGTTTATCATGATAAACTCTAAGGATGTCAAAGACCTCATGTTATCTCATGCAATGGTGTATGACCTAGTTAGTCCTAGTGTAGAAGATATAACTTGAAATCTAAGAAAATGGACCACTATGAGTGACCAAATAAAAATTCTCCTTTAGTGAGAAATTTTGTAGGAATTTACCTACAACCAAATATTTATAAATATCTATAAACATGTATTTTCAACAAAAGATAAAATATATGTTATTTGGAAAAGAATCATCAACATGTGGATTTCTTACATTAGATGTTATTTGTGAAAGGAAATCTATAACTGCATTGTCATTTTGTAAGTTTATCTATATAATTAATATAAAATTATTGGATTATAAATATCCATATGATTATTTGTCCACACATTTTTTTTTGCTTTAGATAAAGGTAAAAATAGGTTTTGATGGGATCCCAAAACCCAAGTACAAGGAAAGCAAGATAAATCTTCAACTCCCATAGGTAAAACCTAAAAAATACTACAAAGAAGTAGCAAAAATAGGTTTTAAATGGACCTGAAACCACTAAAGAGATCACTGGTCAAAACCCAGATTTAACATAGATCTGGCTACACCATAGATAGAAGATTACAAAAAGAAACCAGAGAACGGGACTAGAAAACATAACCAGCAAGAAGAACCAGACTATTCTTCCAATTCTAAAATCATTTTCACAATTTTTGTACCTTTCACAATAGTATTTTGAGTGGTAGTTGCTGCCAACTTGGCTCCCTCTTGTGTAGCCTTCTTTCTTGAGCTTTGTCTCGTCCTTTTGCTAGGCCCCTCCAAAGATTTGGTCTCCTCGCTAGCTCTTTTTCTAATATTGGTAGCTGTAGCACAAATGTTGGATGTTACTTCCTCCATTTTCATTCTATTCTCCCTAATGAATTCCCGAAGGTTATTCTCATAATTTTTGAGCTTGACTGGGATATCTCTTATCTATTTTTCCATGTTGTTAATTTTTTTCCATGCAGCTTTCTGGTTATCTTCCATAATTTCCACTTTCCTTTTGAGATCCTTAATCTCCTTACACATCCAAGAATCAAGTTGGAGAGAAGCCTCTGCTTTGCAATTAACCCAACTCATAGGTGTGTGCTTTCCATCATTCTACCTTTTCTCTCTCCATTCCTCAGAATTCTTATTGGGATTGTTCCCGCCTTCTTCAAAGTGATCCTCTCGGCCCCTTTGATATTTTTCTTTTGTTCTAGTTTGAATTTCCATGTCCATTTCTTGATTGTCATCCTAAACTGTATTTTCCCTTTTGTTTCTTGAAACAGGGTCCTCAACAGGGCCATCATGAACAATATCTTCCTCTGACACTTTTTGATTTTCCTCAGTTTCTTCTTTACTATTTTTAGATTCCTCCTCTTTGCTAACTCCTTCTTTCTCATTCTTCTCTTGACATTCTTCATCCTCTTTTGAATTTGTATTCTAGCTTTCAGTACCTTCTTCTTCCTCCAGATTTTCCTCCCTAGTTTTATCAATTCTCTCCCGCTCTGTATCTTCTTCTACATTCTGATTTTTGGTGCTGGGGAACTTGATTTGGTCTTTCCCTTTTACAATTTCACTCTTTCTACTCCCAGACTCCTTATTTTTCCCCTATTTAGGGTTCTTAACCATAGCTTTATTCTTGCAGTAGCCTTCAATTAACAGAATTAGGCCTTCATGCAGGATAGGACGCGTTTCCTTCTTCCTGTGAGCAAATAAACTTTGGACCAAAGAGAAGCGTAGGTAAAAGGGAAAAGACAATCTTACCTTGTGTCTGAAATGATTAAGGAAAACAAAGTGGAATTTATGCACTCTCTTGCTTCTTCCGTCCAGGATGAAATACTCCCTTATACAGCATAAGACATCCCTCCATATCCCCTTAATCTATTCCAATTCATATAAATCCCCATTCTTGACCATCTTCTGCTCTTCCACATCCGTCTTGGGGAAATTACAAAAGGCCTCGTTCGAAATGCTTGTCTGCTTGGAGAATTTAAGTCCATCCGTAGGCAGCCCTGTAACCTCTACTATAAAATCCTCAGTTACGTTCACCGTGATACCATGTAAAGTGACCCTTTCATCAATCCAATTTTTGAAAAAAGCCATAGTGATATGCGGTTTTGACCCATGTAGCCTTTCCATATAGTTCACGACTTTTCCTTTCTGCAGAATTCTCTAGACATCTTGTTTCTCTCTCCATTTGTCACAGTTTTTGGGTTCCTGCTTCCTTGGTTCTCCCTTCCTTTCGCGAGCCATACTCATCTCCTTTGAAACCTAGTCACTATGAACTTTACAATGATCCCACCTGCTTCCAATTTGATTTGAAAGTCGTCTTTGTTTGGGCACGTTCAAGATCCACTTCTCACTCTCAAGAGCCTTCCTCTTTAATGATTGTAGACCTTTCCCCACAAAGCCACTCCTCCTACTCATTATATTTATATTAAAATCTAATCTTTCCCTCCTTTGCATGAGTTTCATCATGAAGAATGAGTGCCCTCAGTTCCACATTCTTTTCTAATGTTTCCTGCCACCTCACTTTTTGTCCTATCAGTACTACATAGTTTGCTAACCAATCTGCAACTCCATTGGCTTCACGATAGGTGTGGGTTATAGTCACTTTATCAAAAAAAATTATTAAGGTTTTCATCTCCATTACCATAGCCTTTATGGTCCAAGACACAGTATTTTTATTGTTAAGAATATTTATGATGTTTAATGAGTCTCCTTCTAGCCACAATTTGGGATATCCTGAATCCACAGCTATGTTGATGGTCTGAAGGGCAGCAGTAGCTTCGACAATGTGACAATTTTATTTACTGATGGGGATTGCAATAGCATCAATAACCTTTCCCGTATGATTTCTCAAGACTCCACCATAACCTACTTTCCCCAGATTCCCTTTAGCAGCTCCATCAAAGTTTCCTTTAATCCACCCTTGAGGGGGAGCATTCCATGTAACTCCTAATCTGGGATTATCAGGTTTACCTTTAGAATTTTCTGTACTTAAGGGATTATCCACTTGGAGAGTTGAGCTTGGATTATTTTGTGATAAAAAATTCTCCTTAATATCTCTAATGATGTTCTGTCCAACCACCCATCCAGGGAGTTCTTTATTTCTAAAAATTCAGTTATTTCTTTCCTTCCATATTCCCCACCAAATATGGGGAAGAGTAAGTTTCGATAAAAAAATTACTTCAGAATTCTTGGAGGGGAAGTACCAGCTTTTAAGAGATAATTCCACATTTTTATGATGGATCCATGAGATGCCCCACAGATTGAGGATCTCTTTCCAGACTAGCTGTGTAAAAGAACAGTTTATGAACAAATGATCTCTATCTTCAAGGCCCTTCTTACAAAGAATACACCTGTTCACAATATATATTCCTCTTTTCTGTAAATTGTCCAAAGTTAAGATTTTGTTTTGGAGGAGGGTCCAGAAAAAGATTTTGATTTTAGGGATGAGCCCCTTGATATAGGCCTTCGTCCACAGCAGTTTGTTGCCATTTCCCTTTGAAGTGAAAATGGAAGAAACTTTAAACTGTCCGCTTGGCTCATTGTGCCAAACAATCTTATCTTCAATATTAGGGTATAGAGATATAGCATTTAGGGATAGTTGAATATCCTTTAAATCTTGATCATAGTCAGTGAGGTTCACCTAGGAGTTGTTCTACCAGTATTGGTTAACCATTATTCCCACTCTTTGCTTACAACAGTCTATAACATCTTTATCTTGGATTTCATCTTGCAAAGGTTTTCCTTTTAACCAAATATCTTCCCAAAATTTCACCTTTTTGCCATTGCCAACTTTCCAGGAACTTCCTTCTTCTAAAACATGTTTAGTCCCCTGGACTACCCCCCATATGGCAAAAGGATGGGAAATGTCCAAATTAGAAAAGAATTCAGGGAGTGACTTTGCCTTAAATAAGTATTTGTGCTTCCATATTTTTCTCCATTCTTTATTTTCCTGATAAACCCTCCAACCCTACTTAGCTAAGAGAACTGTGTTCATACTTTTAATTTTCCTTATTCCTAGTCCACCTTCCCTGATAGGTTTATAGATGTTATCCCATGCTATTAAAGGCATTCTTATTTTCTCCTCAGTACCTGACCAAAGAAAGTTTCTCTGAATTTTTTCAATAGCTTCATCAAATTTAGTGGGGATTTTGAAAAGACTCAAAGCGTACGTGGGTATGCTTTGAAGACTTGCTTTGAGGAGGGTGAGCTTTCTAGCTTGGCTTAGAAAACTACCTTTCCATCCCACTAATTTCTTACTAAATTTTTTAATAAGTCCTTCCCAGAAAGCTTCAGGAACTTTCATCCCAAAAGGGAGACGAAGGTAAGAGGAAGGAAAAGATCCTATGGAACATTCAAGGATTTTTGCTATTTTGTTCTATCTGTGACTTGGGGTATTAGTAAATAATATTGCACTTTTGTTCTAGTTTATCAGTTGTCTAGAGGCAGAAGAATATAAATTTATAGCTTCCTTTAAAGTTCTGGCTTCTGTGACCTCATATTGCCCCATGAAGATAGTGTCGTCAACAAATTGACCATGGGAACATATTAAAGGATGCGAAGAGGGTTTTAGGCCCTTAAATAAACCTTTACTAACTAAGTCCCCTAAGTATCACCCCATACTATCTACCATAATTATAAATATAATAGGGGAAATATGATCCCCCTATCTTAATCCCCTTGACGGATTGAAAAAATGAGACGAACTCCCATTTACCAACACAACAATAGAAGTAGTAGATATCAACTGCTTGATCATGTCAACCACTCTTTATTCAAATCCAAAGGCAGTAAGGCTTTTAGAAAGGAATAACCAATCCACCCTGTCATATGCTTTATTAATATCCACTTTCATTATGAACCCCTCATTATTTGAGCTGAACAGCGAGTGAATATTCTCATGTGCCGTTATTACAGAATTGAGGATTTGTCTGCCTAGGATGAATCCATTTTGTTGATCAGCTATTATCGATGGGATCACTTGAATTAATCTAGTTTTTAGAACTTTGGATATTATCTTATAGAAGGAGTTGCACAGGCTAATCGGTCTAAATTGATCAGGACTGTCAACTCCAGCCTTTTTTGGAATCAGACACAGAAAAGTGGCATTAACTTCCTTTAGCATTTATTTGGCTCCAAATAATTCCTTCACCGCATTAATGACATCTTTGCCAATAAGTTTCTAGAGCTTTTGAAAAAAGAACATGGGAAAACCATCTGGTCCAGGTGCTTTATCTCCTCCTAAAGATCTAACTACTTTGAAGATTTCCTCCTCCTTAGGTATGGAACATAACATGTTATTCTACTCCTTCGAGACCAAAGGAGGAACCATGCATAGGATATCAACCTGACTTTTCAAGTTGATGTTTCTATAAGCCTTCATCAGGGAGGAGAAAAATGAAAGCATTTCCTCCTTTATTTCCTTTTCCTTTGTTATCTTCTGATCTCCTTTTTTCAAGTGTTGAATATGAGTTTTAGCTCTGTGTTTTGGAGTGGAAAGATGGAAAAACTTTGTATTTGTGTCTCCTTCTTTCAACCATTGCACCCTAGATCTTTGTCTCCAATAGGTTTCTTCCTTTGTTATAATATCTTGGTATTGAACCAATTGTTCACTTTCTTCTCTACGGAAGTCAGAAGTAAAACCGTTTTGCTGAATTTTTTCCTAAATTCTACTAATTTCTTCCTTAATAGTCTTCTTTTTCTCAAAGATATTTCCAAAACAATCCTTATTCCATTTCTCAACTTCCTTTTTAACATTTTTGAGCTTGGAAGCCACTCTAAAGAGAGTTGTTCCCTCAATAGGTATATTCCACCACTCTTTTATTTTACTTTCAAACTGTGGGTGCTGCATCCACATCTTTTCAAATCTAAACAGATGATTCTTTTTCTGGTTCAATTTGACCGCTGTGAAAATAAGAGGGAAATGATTTGAGCCTATTTTATGGCATGCTTCCAATTTACAAGTGTAATCTTTTGTCCAGTCTGGGGAAATGAGAGCCCTATTAAGCTTGGCCTGTATACATTCATTATCAAGTCTCTTATTGCTCCAAGTATACTAAATTCCTTGCAGCTCAACATCCATTAAGCCTTCTTTACTTATAAACTCCATGAGATCAAATCTCCCTTCCATTTGAATAGTATTACCACCCTTTTTCTCATAATCATAGAGAGGAGAATCAAAATCTCCCATTATAATCCATCACCCACAATAATCTTTGCTTCTAAGATTTGAGAAGGTTTCCCAAACCTTTTTCCTTTAGTTCTTGGCATTGGGAGCATAGATATTTACAACATACCAACTTTCCTTTTGGTCAAAACTAGTTATTTTAACAGCCAAATTTTTTTTACTTTCCATCAAAATAGAACCAGAATATTGGTTTTTTTTCCATAGCATCATGGTTCCCCCTGAAGCACCTTCAGAGCTGCTGGCCTTAATAGTATAATTTTTAAAATCTTTGATCTGTTCTGCTTTCTCTTTACTCATTTTGGTTTCTTGGAGCAGAAGGAAGTCTGGCTTTTGCTCTCTGACAAAATTCCTAACTAAATCTACTTTATATATGCTATTTATCCCCCTAATATTCTAGCTAAGAATTCTCATTGGTTTTTATTGTTATGGAGCCATTTCGGCAGGGTTGCTTGCTTTCCATCTGCTATATTGTGCTTGCTTTCCATCTCTTTATTCCTCTTTGCAGATTTTTTCCCAGGTTTATCTGGAGATCCTACATCTGGTTTTAATTTGGCTTGCGGTTCAGATCCTTTTCCTTATTTGCTCCTAAGAGGACCATTTCCTTTTGCACTGCCATTTCTCATCACCATGTGTTTTGTATTGTTCTTTTTCTCGCCTTTTATCTTTTGGTTTTTTGAGTTTTTACCGGTCTCTTTCTTTTCTTCTGCCATTAGGGCATCTTTCACTGGAGTGTTATTTTCATCCTTTGATACCTCCTGCTTTTCCCCCATCTGGGCTTCACACATCTCTCCTTATTCTATATTATTCCCCCTTCAGGTAATACTTCTCCTTCCTCTAATCCTTCAATATCCTTTACCTTAAAAAGTTGATTTTCTAAACTTTGGGTATTCTGGTTTAGAAAATTAGCTTCTTCTTCTGTTAGATGATTTGGTTTTTTGTTCTCTGATTTCATCCCCTTCTCTTCCATTAGGGGACTAGATTTTTTAATTGGGGCTCTATTGCTCCTAATAAATTCAGGTCACCATCTTCTTCTATTGCAGAAATTTTATCCTCTTCTGTGTGTAGATCTACTAAAGCTTCTTGTTTCTTCCCTATCTTTCGATAGTCCTCTTTTACCTTCCATATTTTCTTTTGTTGAATCTTTATATTTTTCCCTTCCTAAAAATTTCTTGGATGGGATCTACCCCTGTTGGGGCAATTCTTGACCCAATGCCCCTGTTTCTTACACACATAGCAAGAATTTGGCAAATCTTCAAAGACAATCTCTTGGGTTTTCTTACCAAGCTTAGAAATTAATTCCACTTTTTTTGGGAGATGGTTCAAGTCTACCACTTTAACATAAATTTTGGCACTTTGGAGTTTAGTTCTTGAAGCCGTGGCATTATCCACAGCCACTAACTTGCCAAATGAACTAGCAATTCCATTGAAAATGTCCTCATGCCAGAATTCTAATGGAAGACCAGGCAGTCTAGCCCATATAGGGGTAGTTAAGAACAAAGAGTTTGATAAATCCATTTCTGGTTCCCATTTCTTGATTGTAAGAGTGCATTTTCCAAAAGACCAAGGCCCTTCACTAAGAACCTTATTCAAATCTTCTTTACAATTGAAGATAAAAGAGAAAAAACCATTCACCATTGGTGCAATGTCTACTTCTCCACGTACAGTCCATTTCTTTTTTATCATAGATCTGAGTGAATCTACATTTGATCTAGCTCCTAGAAACTTTCCAACTAGGGTGAGTTCCATGGACGATACTGAGAAATCAAGTAGAGGGTCTGGGATAAAAACTTGAAACTCACCTTTCTCCTAGCATGATTTAGATGTCACCAGTGGGAAAAGGGATTTCCCTGTTGGTTTTTCCCAAACAACTATGACCAGGTCCTTTATTCGGGGGCCCCTGTCTATCTTTCAAAGTTTTTTTCTTTTTTATATTCAGCTTTATCTTTCGCTTTCTCCATGTACTATTCTAACACACTTTTCAATGGTGAGTTTTCAGCCCCACTATAGGGCTCGTTAGCAAATGAAAACCTTCTTTTATCTGCATCAGTCAGTAAACCTAACCCTCCACATTTTCCTTCTTCCTCTGTTGTACCACTAGGATCTGTTCCTCTTGCCAAATTCTCCCCGATTCTTTTCCCGCTCATTTCGAATTCAAAATGATCAAAATTCATGTTAATTCATTTTCTCATGATTATGTTGTTGACAGTCTAAAAAAAATAATAATCATTGTTTCTATAACATCCACATTTTTTTTTTGTTAAATATTTAATTGTGGAGTGATATATGTGTATGAAAATAGGATAACTAATAACCTAATGATGAAATTCATTAATAACATAGACTACAACAAGAAAAAAAGTATTATCATGTAGTTAATCTCAACTCCTAAAATATTTTTATTGATAAAATAGATACCATAGTTTAATTTTCCATTCTTCCAATTGAGGGCAACTCCTAGTGTTTTATCAAATGCATTAGTGTTAATATGAAAATATAATTTCTAATATGTTCCTCTCAGCATAAGTGTTGATAATAAGATATCTTATAGATCCTTAAAAATTTATTGGAATGCATTATTTCAATTAAATTCAATGTATTTAATTAAATAAAAAATAAATGAGATAAAATTTTATTGAAATATTTAAAAAACCATATGTAATATAAAGTATGTCCAAGAAAACTTTTAATATTTTTTTATTTATGTGATGTGGAAATGTTTTAATAAATTCTATTTTTGTAGGGTCCACTACTATAACTTTAGTTGAGATGTGATTTACTAACATAATATCCCTTTTTTCATAAGCATGGATCATTTTTGATGGCTTAATAAGGCTTAACAAGAAGTTTTTATGTTCGTAATGTTGCAAAACGGTTTCCAAGTTCTTGATGGATTTTTCGTAGGAGTCTCATAAATAGTAAAACAATCCATATAATACTAAACACATTCATGAGAGAGATAATAAAATATTCTCAAAACATCCTTTCAAAAATTGGTTATAACATTACAAAGTCTAAAAGGAATAACATAATATGTGTATGTTCCTTAGGGGAATGTAAAAGTGGTTTTATCTTGATCCTTTGATGCATTTTTGATCTTGTTGTATGCATTAAATCCACAAGAAAGGAAATTTTATTATTTATATAAAGATTGTAAAATACATGGTTAATAAATGGTAGAGGGAAGTGATATTTCCTAGTGGTAGTGTTAAGTTCCCTGTAATCAGTACAAATATGCCATTTTCCTCCCTTTTTAGGCATAATAACTAGTAGAAAATCCCATTGCCACTTATAAATGGGGTATATGAATCTTTAATTAAGTATATTTTATAACTAAATTTCAAAAATTTATTTGACAATAGGATTCATCTAACTTTAATGTTGACATATAGGTTTACACTTGTCTTTGATATAAATATGGTGGGTATACAATTCTATGTGTATACCTTTCATATCATAATAGATCCATGTGAAGGCAGTCTTGTGAATTTGGAGCATGGATATTATATCATATTATTATTTGGGTCCTATTTTATTTCTTATTTTGAGTGTTTTTTTAGTTTAGTCATTTTCTCATTATGTGGTTTTACCTACACAATCTAATTAACTTAGTTAGGTTAATAATAGGTCATTAGGGGAAATGTAATTTAAGTCATTTTATAATTATGAGTTGAGTTGATTACATTTTTAAGGTAATATAATTACACACTATATAATGCATCTTCTTATGTAATTTTTGGATAATGAATGAATGCTCTTTAACTCAAATTTTACTTGTGAAAACAAGCTTCTTCTATTTGAGTTATTTTTTTGATTTCATTATTACACATAGGTTTTTTATTCATGCTTTCAATCCTATACACAATGATCCTCTATTATGACCCACTATGCCATGGTATTATATATTCTATGGTGCTGAATATCATAGCCTCTACTTTGAAATCTAGCATTCTAGTTTGTTCGATGTTTTTCAGTCATTTTAGTTTTCAAGGTTTTGGTGTGGTTTTTATAAAATACATCCAAATATATACCTATAGAGTCTACAAATTAAAAATAGATATTTTTTTGAGTTTATAAAGTGTCAAAACCATAGGAATGGTTGTAAACATGATTTATTTTTGTGATAGTGAGTTTTTTACTATTTTGGAAGTTTTAAAGACCAATTTTTGAATTCTATAAAATATATACATCAAGTGACTTTAAGGAAAAACTATTTTTTAGGTTTTTTAGGTTTGTCAAAAAATTAAGTGAGTACTCATTATTTTTTTGGAATCCATACCAAATATATAGATCCAAGGTTTTTCAACTTCAATAGAGATTTTATCCCTTGTATGTACTTTGGTAGGTTTTTACACTTCGATAAACATTTCCACCCTTTACAACAATTTTGATAGGATTTGATAAATTTTGGCCCCTCAAAAAACATGTTGGGTTCAATGAAATTTACCCCTACTTTTACACCTATCGATCTCTATGATCCCTAATTTCATAATATATAAACTCTATGTCCCCTTCTTACATAACTAATGGAATTTGTAGCACTTACTTACATAGCTACCAAACTATATGACCCTTGATTACACTATCTATAGACTCTTCAGACCCTAAATTCACCTATGATAAAATTTTATTTGCATACATGAATGCATAGTATAAATTAATACCTTTCTAATCACCCTAGGCATACTCTGATTTCTCTAGATGTAGCCTAAGTGGATTTTGACACATGTACATTAGGAATAATCCACCCTTTTCCTAAGTACATAGTAATTTTCATCACACTTGTTACACCCAATTACATACACAAGGATGTCAAATTTAAAATAGTTATTTGGAACACTATCATTTATATTTTTGAAGCAAATTTGGAGTGACATCACAAGGGGGTGAGCACTCATCCTAGCCCTTATCCATATTCACATGATAATTTAATACCTTGGCCACAACCAACACAAGGGGTCTTAAATTTTCCTCAATAAGGTTGGGCCAATTTTTTATGCACATCAAAAAATTATGTAAAGTGGAGGATTTATTTTGTAAGCAAAAAACATTCAAACTCACATAAATTTTAGCCAATAGCTCATTTTTAGGTTCCATTTTTTTTAATTATGAGTTTTTTGAGATTCATACATTTTTTGATATTATCATCCTTGTAAAATTGAACCTATATGTTTTTAGGGGGATTCACATTATTTTATTATTGTATTACTTAATTCAACACATAATTCCATTTTACACCATGGATAAGGGTCAAGTTCCACTTATTACATCATTCAACTATAATGAGTGAAAAACCAAAATTCAAATCTTATTGAGGATTAAAGGTTTACTCTTAATCATGATGGGTACATAAAAATAATTGATACTTGATGTAGAGAAGGTGAAATGGTTTAACAAAAGTGATGAAGCCTATGGTATTCTATGTTTGTCTATGTCTCCCGACCTGCTCTTTCATATTAAACTACAACTATGAAGTCTAGACCATATTGGAAAAAATATTTGGGAAGAAAGACATAATGAGAGGTTGTGAACTGGAGAATGATCTCATCTATTTGAGCCTAGGTAATTTTTATAATACACATAACTTATTCACAAAGTTTAAATCACTTAGGTTGTAGTTGAAAATATGTGGCATTGATAAAAATGATGACCAATTGAATATTTACATCTTTGCTAAATTGGGATCTTATTATTTTGTCTTTGTTTCTACCTTACACACCAAAAATCATGCCCTTAGAGATACATGGACCATGCCATACTTGGATGACTTTTCTTCTAACTTGACTTAAGAGTAAGACAAACTTATTCAAATTGATATAATGAAGTCATTTAAATTGCATGCCTTAATTTTGATTCATGAAAACTATAAGGATTTTAGTAGTGAGGAGAAGAAAAATAATAAGAATAATACATAATGAGAGGTTTTGAGTTGTACATTTATCTCATTTATTTGATCCCAAGAAATTTTGATACAACACATAACTTATTCAAAAAATTTAAACCATTCAAGATGTAGTTAAAATTATGTGACATTAAAAAAAATCATGACCAGTTGAATATTTCCATCCTTGCCAAATTGGGATCTAACTATTTTGTCTTTGTTTCTACCTTACACACCATTAAGCATGCCCTTAGAATTATATATACCATTACATATTTGGATGACTTGATTACTAACTTGACTTTGTTAGAGGTATAATCACTAAGAGGGGGGTGAATCAATGAGCCCAAATATTTAAATTACAATTTTAGACCTTTCAAAATATTTAATAATTAACATATATCAACTTTATCAAGTAACATTAACAATATAACTCATTCATTCAAAGCATACACAAGATTAAACATATAACACATAGTTCCTATGGGAAACCCTCATTTGGAATAAAACTCACTCTCAAGCCTATAAAACATGGAATACTATCCTATAATAAATTACAAACAAGATACTGATCAACTCCTTTAGACCAACAAACCTTGATCATATCCTCTTGACCAAAGGTATTTAGTGAAACAACTCTTTCATAAGGAGTAATTATCTCTAAGGAATACCAAATCCTTTAAACCCTCCTTTGAAAACCTCCAACTTAGAAATGATGTCTTCAATTTTTTATGATTGATATCTATTTTATAAATCCTACACAAACTCTCTTTATCTCATATAGGGCTCTCACATAGGCATGTCATAATCTCTCTCCTTCACTCAAACTATCCTCATATACAGACTCATTTCATATCCTCAAACTTCAAGAGCACTTTTTTGATATCATAAATATGACCTATAGGTCATACACATATTTATCAATCTAATCTATCTATCAACTCATCTAATCAGACACTCTACCTCTCCTTTGCTCCACAACTTTCACATCCACCTTACACAAGTCTCTCTCAGAAGTCTTCCACACCAACTATCAAAATATAGAAATCATCATCTTTTGTTTCATTATATTTAGAGATATAATGAATTATTAACATATTGGTCATCCAAAATACATGATTTCACACTTAAGTCATCTTACATAGGTCACACTTGAGCACAATCCACTTTCAAATAGGCTAAAGCCACTTTTAGGTCTTATGGAGACCCATTAAACTTTTGACACATATTTGAGACAAATAAAACATAGGAAAATTTTAAAAAATTTTGGAACCATTATACATGATCTATAGGTCCTTTTTAAGTGTCCACATCCATCATAATACCCTTTTTCTTAAGCACAACTTTCTCAAACAACATTCTATGCACACATTCACCATGAACGAATACACATTTGACTTATAAACCTTTTATAATGTTTCATATGATTATTAAAACCTTCATAATTCACATATAGAATAATTATTGAGTATAAAACACTCCCATGTATTTAATTAATCTTGATACATCAAAATAACATCAAAAATGAGCTAAATTACCCTTTTTGAGTTACTTGCAGAACATGCATGAACACACGGTCAAATTTAGAGCTCAATATATTTTTATGTATATAAAATTAGATATTTAAATACATAATTACATATGTGACTTGGATTCATCTACAAAATTTATTTTTACATGATGAATAAATTCATCCTTGATCAAAAGATATGGTCTAAAAACCACAGACTAGTTTTTCCTTTTGTTAAATTTAAATATTCAAAAGTAAAAGGTCATAGTTAAAATTTGAAAATTATGATAAAATATCATGTCCTCTCAGATTTAGATAAATATCACACCATAAATATTCTCCTAAATTTAATTCATAGGTTCCAATTCTCAAATATTAAACATATGGTAGTTGACCTCATCTCATGCACTCTAGCAACTTTGATCTCATGCATTCTGTCAATCTCCTATATGTAGGTCATTGTTTAATAGAGATAAACAAATATCACTTTGAAATATTTAATTTAATATTCACCATATATATATATATACATATATATATATATATACATATATATATATATCTACATATATATATATATGTATATATATATATATATACATACATATATATATATATACATATATATATACATATATATATATATACATATATATATATATATATACATATATATATATATATATACATATATATATATATATATACATATATATATATATATACATATACATATATACATATATATATACATATATATACATATACATATACATATATACATATATATATACATATATATACATATACATATATATATACATATATATATATATATACATATATATATATATATATATATATATATATATATATATATATATATATATATTATCACCCACTCACCATTGATACTTGGAAGAAGCTTGATCTTTATCTCTACTCAGTGTTAAACATAGAACACTTAGCACCATCTCATTGCTTCCTGACATCTTGAAGTAAACTTAATTCATCAATCTTCTTGATATTTGATAAAATTTTACCTCTTGCATATTTGAAAAATTATGGGGACCATTTAAATCTATTTTAGAATCTAAATTTTAACCTCAATAACTCTTACTACAGTTAGATGCATGATGCCAAATTTGGATCAATGATCTCCTTACATAGAAGAATCCATACATATAAAAATATCCTCCTATAACTCACAAATATGTGAGATGTTCCATCATCAACATACTCACTCAAAATTTTCTTCCACAAAGCCAACTATGCTTGGACCTACCTGGAAGGCCAACTTTACTCATGCATATATTTTCATGTGCTTCATCTCATGATCTTAAATTTAGTACAAATTAGCTTGTCTCAAAATTGAACAAACCCATATGATAAAATTCTCCTCAAATTTCCACTCATTTAAAATATATCTACATAAAAATTCCTACCTAGATTTTCTTGCCTCATGAAAATTTGGCTAGGTATGGGAGAACATATTCAAACTGCCTAGGAGCCCAAACTTGCACATGCATAAATTTTATCATGCTTAGTCGCATGATATTAAAATTATTGAATTGAAAATAGGCACAAAAATCAATAAACCCATATGATATTTTTTCTTGACACCTCTAATCATGTGAATTTTGACCAAATCAACATGCTTACTCGTATCTACTTGAGCCCTTTTTAAAATTTGGCTAAGTGTGTGAACATAGTGAATTCTATCTAAGTAGCTAATCTTTACATCATCATATATTCAACCGCACTTCATCACATGACTTGAGATATGGTACATAAAAAATATGGACTAACATGATCAAGACCATAAGACCAACTCCCCCTAACTCATCCACATGTGGTAATGTTGATGTTAATAAATTGCCAACTCAGATTTTATGCCACTAGACCCTAACTATCTAAATGAAAAATATGGACTACTAGATGAAATATACTCAACCACATAAGTTCTCTAATCATCCTTGACCATTTATAGGACCCATTTCACATTATATAATCACCATAATCATCTCTAAAAATATCTAATCAATCCAAAACTGAAGATTAAACAAGCTTCATTTAAGCAAACTAAGACAAACACATTACACACTTTATCATTGTTACTTGGGATATCAAAACACTTCATCTAATCACTTGGACACCTCTATGACATCAACATAACATAACCAATAAATCTCCAATAATCTCTCCCTTTGTCATTGATGTCAACAAACATCATTCAACTCACCGTCTTTCTCTTCAATCACTCTCACAATAGGAACTTTCTCCCCCTTTGACATAATGACAAAGTGGGCACCAAATGATCTTAAAGACATAAAAACACCATCAAAATAGGAGAGGACCACCTTATAAAGAAGATAAAAAAATCCCCCTACCTTTATAAAACCTCTTCTTGTCTTTCCAACTTCCTCTTGTTCCATGTCAATACTCTCTTCTTCAACCAAGCACTATAATCAATGGAAAAATAACACATAAATATGAATAGGTTTGATTAAGTCATCATACCAAATTTATTGAAATATCATCTATATATGATATCACCATATCTTCAATATGTTTGAAACATATCACACATACTTCCCCTTACATCATGGAAAGTTCCTCAAGTCATTCAAGCTACCTAAGTTAGTTCCCCCTAACTCTGTGCATACCGCCTTATACTTCTCAACCATGCACTATAAACTAATTGAACCCTTCAAGAAACATCTAAGAGGGACTCACCATAATATCTATAAGAAATTAGACCACTTGATCATATTCATATCTCCACACACTATGAGGAACCACAACATAGGCTTATTAGAGTTTTTTTTAAGACACTTGCATGACTACCAACTTTGCATCTAAAACTTGTAGAGCCCACAATTTTTTGTAGACATAACTTCAAGACATAAAAATTCATATCTATATCACTCTTATATTCCCTTTTAAGTAAACCAATTTTCAAAACTTATCTCATTATCTATAACATATTTCCTTCACAAACCTACTACCCAATTAGGCCTCCAATTTGACAAAAACTTGAATAACTTGAGAACCAAAAACCTTAAAATATTTTTAAAGATTGATTTAATAACCCCTTTTTCCCATTAAACATATTAGTAATCCTTAGACCTCAAATCATAAGGCAAACCACTTTTATATTAAATCCCAAAAACCCTAGCATCTCAAAACAAACATAGTTAACAAACCTCCTTCTAGTCAATGTCCACCTGTGAAACTTCTTTCACACCTGAAGACAACCATTATATACTTCTAGACCAATATTTGAGCTACCCAACCATTGATAACCTTGACTTCATATAACCCATTTTAGGACCTACATACTCTTAAGTAAAAATTAGGAAACTCAAGAGCTAACAAAAATTTCTAATTTGACTTCAACATACCTTCAAACCACAAAAACACCTAGAGCACATAAAAAAAAGAAGTGAAAAAACCTTTATAAGCACCAAAATATTTTTATCATTCCATAAATCTCATTAAACCACCTAAAACCATCCATTTTGATCTTATACTAGAACTCCTTTACAAATCTCTGGAGCAAACTCATGAACTTGTTGCTCCCCCTTAGCCAATGACCTTTTGAGATCAACACAAGTCTCTCTATAGATTGAAATTATGATATTGAACACAAAAACTTGCTTCTTCATAATAAATATGTCTCCTAAGAATCATAGGTAGAGACACACTATTTCAAAATGTCCTAGAATAGTGTGAAATTAGGAGTTTCCCACAACTCCTCATATTCCTTTTCCTCCTTGGTCATCTAATGCTTATAGTTATTCATCTTCTTAATCTTGAGATAAGTAGCATGCTCATCCACTACAACATTATCCTTATTTTATATGATTGGATTGATAATACATGGAGACAACATAGATTCGTGACATACCTTTTCATATGAAGCATCAACCTTATAGCTTAGAACCTCATCACTAGGTATAGACAATTAATTTTATTTTCATGATGCTTAGTCAACAATACAAGGATGTTTACTTGGATCCATACACATATTAGGACTAGCCTCAACTAGTACCTTGCTCTTCTCCTTAATCTTGATCTTTTCATTCTTAACATGAGCAAAAAGTGAGAGCCCTTGGTACTCTTCAACATCTATAGCATTCTCCATCATAGAAAAAATATTACTTGGACCTATAAAATCATCATAATTCCTACTTACCATGAGTTCACTTGCCTTATATCATGTACTCTAGGATCCTAATTGAGACTATTCTAACTTGTAAGCCTTTGCTTGTAGAACCTAGTAATGTGACCTCTCTATTCACAGTTGAAGCACACCATACTTTTTTCAATTAGCTCTTTCTACCATTTCAAATTTGAATAAAATATTGTAATGTGTCCTATTTCATAGCAACTTATCAATCAACATTTATTGGAGGAAACTTAGTTTGTCTTACCTTAAATGGACAATGTTTTGTAAAGTGTCCCACATCATGATAATTGAAACACTCAACCTTTCTTATACCTTTTGATTGATGAACCTCATCATCATTTTAAGAAAATTCATTTATAACAAGTCTCTTGCATTCTCTAGCCCTATGACCAAATTGATTACAGGTATACTAATAACCATTAAAATTTTCATACCTCATGGCATTTGGTTATCTAATCTATTTTTCCTTCAATCTACCACCATCTACATTTCTTATTTGATGATTTGTCTTAAAAACCTAATCCACCTTACTTCATTGATCTTCATGTCAACTTGAGAAACAACTTTGGCCTCTTTATTAAAACCCAATCCAAATATGTCACTATCTAACATTTGACTCTTTAGGAGATCATCTAGATCATTATAAATTCTATAAAACTTAACAAATGATTTCACCTTGCTTTTAGACTTCTCTAACTCATATTTAAAAGAAAATTTTTCAATTACATACCTTATACATCCATATTTTTAGCTTTTAGACTGGTAGACAAGATTTCCAATTGATAACTAAGATGCTTGACCATATATTAATGCTCCTTAGCATCTTCATACATTCTTGCCTCAAACAAACTAAATTTCTCCTCAAAGTCCTTGAATTTAGATTTCATATTCTTATTGGTCTTCTTCTTAGTATTCAGTGTTTCATGAGCAGTAGTCAAGATAGCCTCATAATCCACCTCATCTTCATCATCATCTAAATCACTCATATTAGACCCCTTTTGGTGTGAGAGACTACCTTCATTAGCCATGAAGAGATATTACTCTTCAATAGGACCATAATATTCATGATCATACTATTATTCACTTGCTTCATTATCATTTGATGAGCTTCAATCTTCTTTGGTGTAGAGACTCTTCTTGTCCTTGAAGTACTTCTTATTATCAAACCTTCTGAATCCCTTTTTGCTTTTATCAAACTTGAATGTTCTCTTGCCATCATCATGACCTTGATCATGCTCTTCATAATCATCCTTCTTATACTTATGAGGGAACTTATTAACAAAATTTCCTATTTCACCATAATTGAAGCATTTAAGGGGTAGTTTACCTTTATACTTGCCTGCACTTGTTCTCAATTTCCTTGAAATCAAAGCAATTAGTTCATCCTCATCTATATCAAGAATGTCATCCTCTTTGATTTTCTTACCTTTGAACTTCTTCTCTAACTTTATTTCAGTATTTAAAGATTATTCCTTTTTTTGTTGTATATCATCATTCTTCCTCATCTCATAGGCAATAAGGATGCCATGCAGTTCATCCAACTTCAACTGAGTAAGATCATGACTTTATTCTACAACATATACTTTAGGATCAAACTTGAGGGATAGGGACATTAAAACATTTTTAACTATAGTATATTCTTCAAGGTTATCTATAAGACCTATGATGATGTTCACAATCTCATCAACTCTCTATAGAAAGGATGCCACAATATCTTCTTCATTCATCTTGAGACTTTAAAATTGCCTTCTATGAATCTACACCTTAACAAGATTGACCTTTAAATCACCTTCATAAATGATCTAAATTTTTTCCCATATATCTTTATCAAATTTACAATGGATGACCTTGGTGTATTCAATATCTGAAAGACCACAAGTGATAGCATTCATTGCCTTGGAATTGTTCTAAAACAACTTCTTATGTAAAACACTTGATGGAAGAATATTAGGAGAAAAATAACCATCCACAACATATTTTCATACATCAAACCATAAATACATGATGTATATCCTCATCCTTGTACTCCAAAAATCATAATTGGAACCATTAAACATCGATGCTTGCTTATTAGAGAAACCTCCTTAATGACTACCCATATTTACCTTAGATCACCTTTAAGCTATTAAACATTTACCAAAGGTATTACTTTAATACCAATTATTAATTGTATAATAAATAAGAGGGGAGTTTTAATTGATGAGCCTAAATATTTCAATTATAATTTCAGTCCTTTCAAACTATTAAATAATCAACATATATCAACATGATCAAGCAACATTAACATGAGAACTCATTCATTTAAAACATATACAAGATCAAACACGTGGCACATAGTTACTATGGGAAACCCTCATGGGGAATAAATCCACTCTCAAGATTGAAAAACATGGACTAATATCCTATAGTAAAATAAAAACAAGAGACTGATCAAATCCTTTAGACTAGTATACCTTGATCATATCCTCTTGACCAAAGGTATTTAGTGAAACACATATTCCATAAGGAACAACTAGCCTTAGGGAAGACCAAGTCATTTAGACCCTCATTTGAACACCTCCACCTTATAAATGATGTCTTTAACACTTGAAAATGTATATCTATTTGCTAACCCCTACACAAACTCTCTCTATCTCATACATGCCTCTCACGTAGGCATGCCACAGTCTCCCTCCTTCACTCAAACTATCCTCATATGAAAACTCAAACCTCTTCACATATCCTCAAACTAAAAGAGAACTTTTTTAACATCATAAATATGACCTATAATTCATACACATAATCATAAATATTCTTTACTTATCAACTCATCCAACTAGGCACTCTACATCTCCTTTTCTCCATAACTCTCATAAGTCCTCTCAAAAGTCTTCCATACCAAGTCTTAAAATCTAGAAATCATCATCTTTTATTTCATTATATATATAGATATCATGAATTATCAACTTTTTATTTATATAAAATACATGCCTTCACCCTTAAATCATCTTGCATATGTCACACTTAAGCACAATCTACTTTCAAATAGGCCTATGTCACTTTTAGGTCCTATGGAAACCCATTCACCTTTTTCACACTTATAAGAGAAAACTAAAACATAATAACACTTTATAAAAGCATGGAACCATTATATATGATCTATAGGTCCCCATTAATTTTCCATATCCATCAAAATACACTTTTTCTTAAGCACAACTTGATCAAACAATATTATGTGCACACAATCATCATGAATGAATATACAATCAACTTCTAAACCTTTGTTTATATTGTATAAAATTAATTTAACCTTCATAAATCACATATAAAATAATTATGGAGTCTAAAAAACTTCCATATATATAATTCATCATGAGACATTGAAATACCATCAAAATGATCTCAATTACCCTTCTCAGGTTACTTAAAGAACATGCAAAAACACATAGTCAACTTTAGAGATCAATATATTTGTTTGTATATAAAATTAGATATTAAAATCCATATTTATAAATTTTCCTTGGTTCCTATACCACTTTGATTTTTACACCATGCGAAAATTTGTCCTTGATCAAAATATATGGTTCAAAAACCATAGATTGGTTTTTCCTTTTGTTAAATTCAAATATTCAAAGGCAAAGAATCATAGTTAAAATTCAAACAATATGATCACATCTCGTGTCCTCTCACCTTTAGATAAATGTCACACTATTGGTCTTATCTAAAATTTAATATATAGGCACCAATGCTCAGATGTTAAACATGTGAGAGTTGACCTCATCTTGTGCACTTTGGCAACTTTGACCTCATGCACTCCATTGATCTCCTATATATAACTCAATCTTTAATTAAGATAAACAAATATCACTTTAAACTATTGAATTTAATATGCACCATTGATCTCTATCTATGTGATCACTTACCATTGATACTTGGAATAATCTCAATCTTTATCTCTACTTAGCATTAAATATAGAAAACTTGGTACCATCTTGATACTCCTTGACATCTTAGAGCAAAAACGCTCCATCGATCTCCTTGAGACTTTCTTGAACTTTACCTCTTGCATATTTGACTAAGTATGGGGACCATTTCAATCTATATAAGAAGATAATTTTTAACCTAAATAACTTTTATTGTCCTTAGATTCATGATGTTAAATTTAAACCATATGGTCTCCTTACATAGGATAATCCATCCATATAAAAATATGCTCCTAGAACCCACACATGTGTGAGATAATCCATCATCAACATGCTCACACAAAATTTTCTTCCACAGAGCCAACTATGCTTGGACATTCTTAGAAGGCCAACTTAAGTCATGCATATCTTTTGATGTGATTCATCGCATGATCTGAAATTTAGTGTAAATCAACTAGGCTAAAAATATGATCAACTTCTCCTAAAATTGGCACATGTGTGAAATATATCTACAATAAAATTCATACCTAGATTTTTTTGCCTCATGTAACCTTGGCTAAGTATGTGTTTTATTATTTTTTAGAATCTAGTGTCTAGTTATTAAATAATAAATAGGTCTAGAGTATGGTGAAAATTAAAATCAAATGTAGTAAAATATAGGTTTACATCTATTTGATCAAATTAGTTTGCACAAAGGAGAAAAGTACTTATCTAGAAAAATAGGATGATTCAAATGATTTAGAATTCTAAAAACTTATACACAACATTGGGGCACTATCTGGAACCTATATCTATCTTTCATTTTATGAAAGGATAGGAGCACTAAAAATATGACACCCTAGTGTTTAGTGTTGTAGTCCTACCCCAGTGTTATTGTCTTGAAGATCTAAGCTTTCTGTATTTTATTTTCCAAGTCTGTGTGACTCTATTTATGATATATGAAGATTGAAAATGTGCAAAGCTTTTTGTAGGTATTTTTTAATATTTAAAACCCTATATTCACCTATGCACATACAAAAAACAAATGCATTAAAGGCAAAAGGGGAAAAAACTAAGTTAGGGGAAGAATGATGGAACAATCAAGAACCCCTATTATTTTGATTACTACCTACATTAACCCTCAATCTAGGGTCTCAGATCTAATGTGTTTCTCCCTTAAAGAACATACATAATCAATGTGCATGATAGATGTAAGAAAGAATTTTGCGTAGGTCCCTCCTTGATCAAGCATGCAAGTCTATGTGTGATGTATAATGATAAGCTATACTATTAACTAAATTTTAATTACTATTAACAATTTTTTACATGACCATTTTATGTTTTCCCTTTGTCTCTTTTCATTTCTCCTTTGCTCATTTTCTATGTTTGGTCACTTTATTTGTTGTTTGTCTTTTCCCTTCAGCCTCTCTTGGTTCAGGCTCTTCTCCCTTATTCTTTGTTTTTTTTTCCTTTGCCTTGTTTACCTTATCCTTTCTTGTTTTATTTTACCCCAAAGTGCCCTTAGAAAAAAGTTTCAAAGGGCCACTTCCCTTCTAAGTTCCCTTCATAACTTTTTCAAAGGGCCTTTCTTGCCTTGCCTTCCCCCCAAGTGTCCCTTTGGAATTTTTTGAAGGGCACTTTTTGTCCAAGTGACCCTTCAAAAAAGTTTTGAAGGGAACTTTTTCATCTAAGTGTCCCTTCAAATTTTTTTTGAAGGGCACTTAACCTTATCCTTTCCTCCCAAGTGACCCTTTGTAAAAATTCCAGTGGGCACATTTTGCCCAAGTGTCCCTTCAGATTTTTTTAAGGGCATTTTTTCCCATTTTCTCGAAGGTTACCCTTAAATATTTTTCTTGAAGGGCCCTTTTTCCATAGCCTACCCTTAAAAAATTTTCCAAAGGTCCATTTATTTTTATAAATTCCCTTCAAAATTTTACAAAGGGACCTTGTGCCTTTACTCGGGTGTCCTTCAAAACTTTTTCAAAGGACACTTTCCTAAGTGTCCTTTGGGAAAAGTTACCAAAGGAAATTAGTCATTGCCTAAAAGCCAAAATTCTTAAAGGAATTCCTTTGAATAAATTATTCAAAGTAATTCCTTCAAACAAATTTTTCAAAGGTAATTACTTTAAGAAAACTTCTTGAAATAATAAGATTGACCCAAATGGATTCCCATGATGTGCTATAAAACATCAATTTTGATACAACCAACTATACGTTTGGGTTCAAAGGCATGATGTGTTGTAGGACATCAAATTTAGGGTGGCCAACTAGCTTTTGGGGTTCAAATTGGTGACATACCATAGGATTTCAAATTTAATGTTTGGAACTATCCATTAGGGTGTAACTTTGTGATGTGTTGTAAGACATCAAGTTCATGCCCAAATTCTTCAAGAAAGAAGTGAATTCATTAGGAAAACCAAAATTATTCTATAGAGAAAATTAGGATTTTTCAAAGGCTTGACTTATAAATTTTATAAGTAAGGAGCCTTATAGAACTTGAAAGAGCAAGCAAAGTTAGAAGGACTCAAAATTTTGAAAGGATCTTAAGCAAAGCAAAATTGGGTTTTCAAAAGAGCTTTCCTTATAAAATTTTATAAGTAAAAGCAATTAAAAACTTGAAAGAGCAAGGATAGTGTAAATCAAGTTTCCCAACATGTTTGACTTATAGGTTTTATAAGTAAAACCATTCAAAAAACCTGAATGGTCTACAGTGTAAAACATGAAAGATTTCAAAAAGAATATAAGGTTCATAGTACTGATCCAAGACATTTCTTATGGATGGTCATCTCACCATTGGTTTTATAGTGATCTTGGTCATTTCAATAGGGTCAATCAAAGAGAAGGAGAAACTCCAATTGAATAAGAGAACAACTGGAATCAGTTTCACTAGGATGGCAATGGCAAACCATTCTAGAGGCTTTTATTTTAGCACCCAAGATCTCTCTCTTCTCTCCCTCTATTTATATAAATAGGACCCTTGGGCTCTTGTTTTATCATCCATAGATAGTATAACAAATCCCTACTAGAATTTTTTGCCATTTTATTTCCTTTGAGCAAAGAAGCATAAGTCTATTTTCTTCTTAAGTTATAGGCATTTGTCTAGGAATGCAAGAGACACAAAGTGACAATAAGTGATGTTAGACACAGAGTGATATTAAGTGATGTTTTATCCTTTTATTCTCTATCCTTCATGATTTTGAGCAAAGAGTAGATCCAATAGGTCAATTAGAGTTCATTCTAGCTATATGATATTTTTCCCACGTATAACCCTTTTCTAGACTATACAAGTTATCTTTCTAGTTATTTACCTTATGTGATCTCATTCATTTTATCTCTACATTGAAATAGTTATGTTGGAATATTTTAGAGCTTGAGGTATAACCTATATTCTATTGTATTGTGCATAAATATAGGGCATACTGTGGATACTAATTCTTGGTGTATCACAATTTTAGACTAGGCTTTTCATTTATGTAAACTTTTAACTATTTTCACTCATACAAGTTAGCTTAGCAATTTTATTAAATTAAAAATCTAATACAGTGAGCTATCCCTTTCAAATTAGAGGTTCATTTCCACTTATAGGCACACCCATAGGCCTAGAAATGTCCCAACATTGCCCAAATCTAGAGGAGGATTGAACAACCCTCTTCTATGGTACAAGATTTAGAGACAATAGTTTTGGCATGCTCAATGGGACCAAGTATTATTGCTAAGTCAAGGTGAATGATATTCTTGATAGGCCAAAAGTAGTATAAATACCCCTAACCCAGCATTTAGTGACTCCAAAAGGGTGTGAATCCCTAGTTCTAGGCCAATTTTTATACATTATCCTACATGGTCCTCACAAGGTCCATAATATTTTATGACCAAGCCTATTTAGATAAATTTCTTCCTAAAGAATAACACCTTGAACCACTCCTATCCCTATTAAATCCTTGGCAATGAGGTTTTGGGGAAGAAGAGGAAGAGGTTGAAGAAGTTCAAGGAGAGGAAGAAGTTGAAGAAGAGGAAGAAATAGAGGATCAAAAGGGAAGAGAAATGGGGGAAATTAGAGAGATAGATAGACATCAAACCTTCCCTAATTTAACACCCAAACCCAATAGATATGTCTGCATATGATCCCATCCCTCCAAATCCTACCAAAAATCTTCTTAGTTTCAATAGGGAGGGTCCTATTACCCCATCTAAAGATATTGGATGTATCTATAATTTTTGTAATTTTAATAATGTTACTAGGGCCAACATAGGCATTTCACTTCTTACTATGCCTTTAAAATGAAAAGCATTTGATCGGTATAAAACATTAGAGGGGTGTTATATTAAAAGTTAGGATGGCTTTGGAAACCTATTGGTGATAAGTTTTGAAAATAAGAGTGATCATGCTTCCTTAATACATCAGCTAAATGTAATAAGAAGAGGTCCAAATGAATCCATAGGATATTTTAAGGAACATGGTATAGGCTACCACCAATCATGAGACCTCATCCTACCTTTGTGTTCCCAACATACCTCAAAGGGATTGGTATTTATGTTGTTGTTATGTTACAGTCAATGGGAGGATTCACTTTTCTAAGTGCATATGAACTAGCAATCGAGGTTAAAAATATCTTAATTTAGACTAGAAGACTTCCTCCAAGAGTTTCCATTCCTTTATTTTCCCATAATTTAGTTGAATCTCCAAGCATATCACAAGTTCATAATGCCAATGTGAAACCAAGAGCCTTTCCCAAGAAGGTGGATAATGTTGTGGACAAGGATGAAGAAATAAGATCATTGAGAGCTTAGCACAAGCAAGCTCAATATTAGGTAAGTGTTCTTCCTAATACACAATACTATCCTTAATAAGGATATATAGATCCATCCCAATACAATTATCAAGGGAGAGGACAAAATGAACAAGGTTATAGTAGGTAGCCTAGTGCATATAATAAAAATTCTACTCCTCTCATAAAGACTATTATTCTAGTTCATGTAAATCTAGTGCAAATACAAGATCATGTAGACCAATGGGGTAGCCTCAAGGTCAGTTTACACATGATGATGGAGGAACTAGCCATGCTTTGACTACAAAAGAGGAAGCTACTCCTTACATTATAGTAGAAGAAGCATGTCCCAGCCAAAGGGATAGTCATGGAGAAGGCAACAACCTAAGTGTGGGAATGATGAATTTTCAAGTAAAAGATGATTTTATGTTCACTCAAGGCATGTCAATTACATATAATAAAAGGGCCAAGAAGAGAGAATTGGGAGAAGGCCAGGAGCCATGAATAACACTAAGTGATGCCTCTCTAAGGCCATAAAGTACCAATCAAAGTGTTGCACCTTCTACAAGCCATGTTTCTCAACAAAATTAGAATGTAAATGTAGCTACCAAGAATAGCAGGCTAAAACTCCTTTATTACCATAAAAAATGAAAGAGAAAGTGAATAATCCATCTCTAAATATTTTGGACTTATTAAAGAGAAATAAGACAAGCATATCCCTTTAGGAGGTTCTACATATACCTGGTCAAAATGAGCTTTTGAAAGAGCAATTAGCAAGCATGTATGTGGCTCCTCAATCTTCAAAGCATCATAGTGTGGCTCTCACAAATTCTCCAAATCATCTTTTTGAGCCTTATACTAAATCTTAAAAGCCTCTACCCTTCTACCCCACACTCATTATGGGAGATAAGTTGGTCCATAATTGTATTATGGATAGTGGAGCAAGCACTACTATTATACCTAAAGTAGTGGCTGATAAGTGAGGTTTGAACTATGAGCCACATAATAAAGGCATGTTTTAGCTGGATGGAACTCCAAAAAAGATGGTAATATTGTTCAAAGGTCTGAAAGTGTTTTTACATGGCTGCTCAAGCTTCCCTATCATGTAAGATATTGTGGTGGTGAACCTTCCATCACACTATGCTATATGATTGTCTAGGGACTTTACAGCCAAGCTAGGAGGGTACCTTCTACTAATTGGTCCTTTATATATTTAAAGATAAGGTATGAAACCAAGGTAACCATAAGGAATCAATCTATAGCAAGGTTCCACATTGAGCCATACTTGGAGACAATGATAAATCAAAATTGTCTAATCAGCAAAGAAGAAGAAACAATCTTGGATGGTGAAACATCTTATCCTATTAAAGTATTTTAGCATATATCTTGAGAAGTATAGAAATATAACACATGGCCTTTATCCTTACACTTTCATTGAGGAAATTGATTTGGGAGTTTATTGCATGCATGAAGAGAATGTCCTAATTCCTTCACTCACCAATGAAGATCATGATCTTGATGTCATCTGGGAAATGTTTTTTGATGACTCAAGGATCAAAGTAGGTATAACAACTAGTGTCATGTTGCTTTCCCCATTAAATAATCATTACTACTCTTCTTATAGGTTTTTCTTTAGTTTCACTTACAATGTGGTAGAATATGAAGGCTTAGTTCATGGTCTCCAATGGGAAAAAAAGAGAGGAATCAAGGTTTTGAAAGTTTATGGAGATAGTGAGATGGACACTCATCAATTAAGAAGTCAAGATAAAACCAAGATCCCCTTGCTCAAGTCCTACAAGCATAGGTTATGGGATCTACTTGAATATTTTGATGCCTTCAACATCCAACCCATACCAAGAGACTTGAATAATCACGTTGATAGATTGGCTATAATAAGAGCACATTTTGACTCAGCTGTTAATGTTGAACAAGAGAAGGAGCAATCTCATATCAAGATCATTTTGATACCTTCCATTTCAAATAATTAAGTGTCATGGAAAGTGTTTGAAATTGATGAACATATTTCACACTTACAAAATGAGGTAGGCTTCTCTTCAAGAAATTAGAAGAAATTGCATGATCATTATTAAGAGTAAATTATACAACCAAAGATGAATAAAATACCCAAGGGCATGATTACCTTGGATAGTGTATTTAATAAGTATGATCAAAAGAAGAAACAAATAATGATCCTATCAACAAAACAAGATAACTATGAGAGAGTTTTTATTTTCAAGGACAAACTTTTGAAGATTAGCAAGGTTTTTTCTCAATTGGAAAGGCAAGCTTTTATTGAATTATGCAAAGAGTTTCATGAAATATTTGCATAGGAGTACAAGGACTTAAAATTATTTGATCCAATTCTATCTCATCACACCATTTATTTGGAACATGGAGCTAAATTGGTAAGACAAAATCAAAGGCCTATCAACCCCAAGGTAGAATAACTCATGAAGAAAAACCTGACCAATTGATTGAGTCTAAGATTATCTTTCTTATCAAGCACTCAACTTGGGTAGCCAAACTTGTGCCTATTCAAAATAAGAATTGAGAAATCAGACTTTGTGTGGATTTTTGTGATCTAAACAAAGTGTCTCTCAAGGATCATTATCCACTCCCTTCCATGGAACAAAGTCTACAAGTTGTTTGAGGTTCTCAACATTTCTAACTTCTTGATCATTATGTAGGTTATAATTAAATATTGGTAAACAAATAGGATCAATTCAAGACAACCTTCATCACCAAGTGGGGGAACTTTTCCTATAATAAAATTCCATTTGGTTTATCCAATGCCAGAGCTACATTTCAAAGGGCAATGGACATGGCTTTCAAAGGTTTGATCAATAAGTTTTTGATTTTTTACCTTGATTATATAACCATTTTTTCAAAGGATTTTTCTCATTATATGGGACATCTAAGGCAAGTGTTTTATAAGTGTAGAGATTATGGAATATCCATCAATCCAAAGAAGTGCATCTTCATTGTCCATGAAAGTAAGCTTTTGGGTCATGTTATTTCAAAAGAAGGCTTATATATTGACCTTTAAAGGATTGAAGATATTATAGGCTTGTCTTTTCCTCAACACAAGAAAGGGATAAAAAATTTCTTGGTAAAAATAAACTTTTTAAGGAGGTTTATCCCAAACTTTACAACTATGGTAAATCCTATCATAGTCATGTTAAAAAAGAACAAAGTTTTTACTTGAACAATGGAAGGTAAAGGAAGATTTGAGGAAATCAAGAAATCAATTATAGGATCTCCCACTCTCTTAAATCTAAATTTTTCTAGAGATTTTATTCTTTATACTTTTTATAAACTTGACACAATCTTAGCTATGCTTATGCAAAATAATGATGAGGATGTTGAGTAGCCAATTACTTTCTTCAACCAAGGCTTATAAAACTATGAAATGAGATATATTTTTTTTGATAATAAAGATTTAACCATCATTAGAGGATTGAAAAATTTCAATCATATGGTTTCCAAAAACAAGATCCATGTCATGGTTTCCCATATTAACACCAAGGAGTTTCTCCTAAGCAAGGAGCTTAATGAGAAGAGCATTGGATGGATCACAAAAGTGATGGGATATTACATTGACATTAAGGTAACTAGCTTGGTAAGAGGAAGATTTTTGTGTGAGAACTTAGCATCTGAGTTTCAAGAGATAAAAGAGCAAGCCTTGGTAAATTAAGTTCAAGACTAGCCATCTAATCAAATGAAAAATCAAAGTTAGACACAAGACATCATTAGTTTTATTCAAAATGGTGAGTGTCCCATTGGCTTGAAAAAATATTAAAGAAGGTATTTTAGGTTGCAAGTTAATCCTTATTGTCTCATAGATGGAATTCTCTTTAAGAAGGATGTGAGTAATGTGTTTCTAAGATTCATTAACAATGACCATTTTGATATGCTACTAGAAAAGTTCTATAATGGTGCAGATGGTGGTCACTTCTCTCCTAGAACAATAGCTACAAAAATAATGAGATGTTGGTTACTATTGGCCTAGTCTTTCTAAGGAATTTTATCATTGGGATAAGGTTTTTCCTTAATGTGCTTTCTTTGTTGGAAAAAAAATATTTTTGCTCTTCCATTAAATCCTATCCAAGTGGACCAACCTTTCATGTAATGGGGCCTTGACTTCATTGGCATGATCAACCCGCCATCAAGTGGTGGACACAAATGGATATTGACTGCTACAAACTACTTCACAAGATGGGTAGAGTTTGTTTCTTTGAAGGAAGAAAATGAAAATGCTATTTTGGAGTTATATGATAGCATTGTAACAAGGTTTGGAGCTCCTCATGTCATCATCTCAGATAATTCACTTGCTTTCATAAGTGATAAAAAAATTTATTAGGTAGAAAAGAGTGGAGTTCATTTGAGTACCTCATCCAACTACTACCCTAAACGTAATAGATTGGCTGAGTCTACCAACAAGAACCTCATCAAGATGATCAAGAGGATGTTAGAAACCAATCAAAGAGTATGACATAGTAAGCTAAAGACAACCTTATGGGAGAATAGAATCACTCCCAAGAAGTCAATTGGTAATTCTCCCTTTGTACTTGTCTATGGGAGAGAAGCTAATCTATCCATATCACAAGAGCTCCCTACCTTGGAACTTACACAACAACTAGAATTACCTACAAACACTCCAATGAAGGTCAGATTGATAGAATTAATGTAGCTATAGGAGACAAGAGATGATGCACACAAATCTTTGGAACACCATCAAGTTCTCATGAATAAATCCTTTGAAAAAAGGGAAAGGGAAAGAATATTCAAAGAAGGTGAATTAGTCTTGAAATGAGATGAAGATAGAGAAAAACTAAGAAAACATACAAAGTTTGATACTTTATGGAGTGATCTTTACATCATCAAAAAGTGAAAGCAAAGAAACTCCTTTCAGCTATCCAAAATGGATGGATAAAATCTACCTATCTAGTGAATGGGACCCATTTGAATCCATTCTTTTTACCCTTACTAGCCATGTCTTGTATATACCTTATTTTGGTGTGTTTAATTTGTTGTATTATTTTCCCTAAGTGATTTGTAGCACAAGTGTTTCCCTTTCAGGTGTTTTCTTTCCTTTTGTTGGCTATGCATGTATCTCTCCAAATTTTGTGTTAAGACATGGCGTGTTATTTCAACTCTTGTTTTCCTTGCATGACTCCATGCCCAATGGAAGGATTTAGGTGACTGGTCTTATGACATAGCAAGCATGTCTCCCCTAAAAATTGCTATAATGTTGGTTTGTGTTTTTCCTTTGGCTCTTTTCATTTCTTCCTTGCTCATTTTTTGTGTTTGGTCACTTGTTATGCTGCTTTTATTTTCCCTTCAGCCTCTCTTGGTTTGGGCTCTCCTCCCTTGTTCCTTATTTTTTTCCTTTTACCTTGTTTGCCTTAGCCTTTCTTATTTTGTTTTACCCTGAAGTGCCCTTCAAAAAAAGTTCTAAAGGGCCACTTCCCTTCTAAGTGCCCTTCAAAACTTTTTTGAAGGGAATTTCTTACCTTGCCTTCCCCCCGAAGTGTCCCTTTGGAATTTTTAAAGGTCACTTTTTATCCAAGTGACCCTTTGAAAAAGTTCTAAAGGGCACTTTTTCATCTAAGTTTCCCTTCAAAAAAAATTTGAAGGGCACTTCACCTTGTCCTTTCCTCCGAAGTGACCCTTCAAAAATATTTTGAAGGGCACTTTTTACCCATGTGTCCCTTTGGATTTTTCTAAAGGGCACTTTTGCCCATTTATCCATGGTTACCCTTTGGGATTTTTCTTGAAGGGACCTTTGTCTGTAGCCTACCCTTTATAATAGTTTTGAAGGGCCATTTCCTTTGGAAATGCACTTTGGAATTTCTAAAAGGACCTTGTGGCTTTACTCAGGTGTCCTTTAGAACTTTTTTGAAGGAAACTTTCCCAAGTGTCTTTTGGGAAAAGTTTTTAAAGGAAACTAGTCATTGTTCAGAAGCCAAAATTATTGAAGGAATTCCTTTTGACAAATTCTCTAAAGGAATTCCTTAAGAAAATTTATTTAAAGTAATTACTTCAGGAAATTTTACCAAAATAATAATCTCAACTCAAATGGAATCCCATGACATGTCGTAGAACATCAATTTTGATATAGCCAACTTACTGTTGGGGTTCAAAGATATGACATGCTATAGGATGTCAAATTCAGGGTGGTCAACTAGCTATTAGGGATCAAATTGGTGACATGCAACATGACATCAAATTTAATGTAAGGAACTAGCCATTGGGGTGAAACTTGGTGACATGTTGTAAGACATCAAGTTCATGCCCAAAGTATTCAAGTAAGAAGTGAAGTCACTGGGAAAAATTGAATAATTATGTATTGTAAATTGAGATCCATCAAAGGCTTAACTTATAAATTTTATAAGTAAGGAGCCTTAAATAACTTAAAGGAGCAAGCAAGGACTAAAATGACTTAAAAAATCTAAAAGGGTCTTAAGCAAAGCAAAATCAAGTTTTCAAAAGAGCTTTGCTTATAAAATTTTATAAGTAAAAGAAATTAAAAACCCAAAAGAGCAAGGATAGTGCAAATCAGGTTTCCCAATATGCTTGCCTTATAATTTTTATGAGTCAAACCATTCAAAAAACCCAAATGGGTCTACAGTGCAAAATGAAAAAGATTTCAATAAGAATCTAAGGTTCACAGTAGTGATCTAATCCATTTCTTATGGAGGTTCATCTCACCATTGGTTTTTCAGTTCTATTGGTCATTTCAAGAGGGTGAATCAAAGAGAAGGACAAAATCTAACTAAATGAGAGAATAGCTAGAATCAGTTTCACCAGGATGGTGATGGTAAAGCATTTTGGAGGCTTTTATTCTGGCACCTAAGAGTTATCTCTTCTCTCCCTCTTTTTCTATAAATAAGGCCATTGGGCTCTTTTTTAATCATCCATAGATAGTATGATGAAGCCCTACTAGAATGTTTTACCATTTTTTTGCCTTTGAGTAAAGAAGCATAAGTCTATTTTATTTCTAAGTTATAGGCATTTTCTTTGGCATGCAAGAGACACAGAGTGATAGCAAGTGATTTTTTATCCTTTTGTTCTCTATCCTTCATGATTTTGAGCAAAGAGTTGATCCAATAGGTCATGTAGAGTGCATTCTAGCTGTATGAGATTGTAACCATATGTAACCCTTTTTTGGACTATACAGGTTGTCTTTCTAGTTATTTATCTTGTGTGATCTTGTTCATTTTCTCTACATTGAAATACTTATGTTGGAATATTCTAGATATTGAGGTATAAACTATATTTTGTTGTATCATGTATAAGTATAGGTCATACATGTGGATACTATTTCTTGGTGTATCACCATTTTAGACTAGAATTTTCATTTATGCAAACTTCTAACTCTTTTCACTCATACAATTTGGTTTAATAGTTTTATTGCATGAAAAAGTTGATACATGGAGATAGCCCTTTCAACCTAGAGGTGCATTTCCACTTATAGGCACACCCATAGGCCTAGAAATGTCCCAACATTTTCCAAATTTGGAGGAGGCTTGAACAACCCTCTTCTAGGGTGCAAGATTTGGAGACAATAATTACCTATTGTACCAAAGTAGTAAGTGCTAGATATAAAATGCCTTGTGAATTCCTTTATATAAGAGGCTCTTTATTTTTAATTTTGGATCTTTTATTAGTATTTTTTTGACATTAGAAGACTTAAGGATGAATCTAAGAAAAGGGTTAAGACTTATGAAGTGTGAGAAATTGACCATTGGAACCAAATATGCACTTAGACAATAGTGTTAATGATTGGACACCCTAGGTTTTAGTGCTATAGTCCTATTTGGGAATTGTTATTCAGATGGTCCAAGACTTGGGGATATAAAATAAGCATGGAAAGAGTAACTTAGGTTAGTAAGGGTTAAGTCTAGAAGGCTACAAATGACTGAGAATGGTCAAAAAGGTGTCTAGGGTATGAAATAAGGCCAAGGAAAATCAGATAAAAACACATGGCTAGATGTGAATAAGACTCATATTCTCCAATCAAAGTCTCCTATGAAAGGACAATGAAAATACATGATATGTGTGGTTACTTGACTAATTTAGGGTGTATACATTTACCCCCTTTTATTCTAGTGATGTAATAAAATGAATTACTAAAGTAAAAGAAACAAAATAAAAATGTGTACCTGCACTTACCTACATGGAGATGAATATGTTAAAAAATGTTCAACTCACTTCCTGGCTAGGGAAGTGGATAAAGAGGTAGAATAGTGCCTAGACAAGGAAAGAATTCATGTAATAGATGCCCCCTATACTAAACTTGGAAGTGAAATTTGTATAACATAGTGAAGGAGGACAATGATTTCCACCTATACTGAATATCTAAACTAAAAATGAGAAATGCTAGAGGCCCAAAGCCAACATCCATCCTCTATTCCACATAAAATCATGTAGTCTAAAATGTGTGTATAAACTTGATATGTTGTGAAGAGAAAAATATGTCATGCCCCCACTCTAGATAGTATGAACTAGAATTAAGAAATGCTTGGAGCTATATAACCAATGTCTTCCCTCTATCTCACACAAGATCATATAATTTAGGTCTGGGTAGTGTTATGGACTAACCGCTATAGATGGCTATATAGTCCAACCTAGTGACAACTTGGGTACAACTGGGTATAATCTAAAACTCTAGTAAATGGTTGAGAAGAAAATGGTATATCCTACCCTTCAATATGTATAATCTTAGATGCTAAAGAATATGATCATCTATGTCATAACCCAAAATATGGTATGTGAGTGATGCATCTAGATAATCTATAAATTTATATAACCACATGTGTCATGATCTATCGTACCATGTCCCATGTGCAAAACTAGAGATCAAAAAAATGTGCTTTGCACTATGCCTATAATTTACTATCTACTCTTATAACTATGTCATGCTATATGAATCTATATGTATGAGATGTGTAGTAATGTACATGCCTCCAAATCTAGTAGCTGAGTCTAATTTTATATCAAAGTCAATATGAGTCCATATAATTTGAACCACTATCTCTGAATAGTTTGTGTATCTATAAATTGATGGTGTATCCCTTTAGATGTTTGAGTGATGTTAAGTTACCCACATAAATTGAATCACTATATAATCTTGACCAATCTGAGTTGAGTGACTCTAAGTGATCCATATAGTCTAAACCATTGTATAATCTTGACCAATCTATACTGAGTAATGCTAATAATTTGGATTTTGGATGTGCAATAACCATGGTGTATCCTTATATAGGAGTGGATAGGCATGCTACGTAATTTATAAAGATAGTAGGAATGATTCCCCCTTTTGGGGAGAGGGATGAGATCTATGATAGAGGAGGTTGAGCCAAAAGTGAAGACTAGTGGCATGTGATTAGTAATCAAGTTGGTATGTAGTGAATAGATCAAAAGTCTTTTGTTTGATTGGTGAGATTTGAATTATTGGAATGTGTTCTTGATTGGTTAAGACCAAAGCTTGTGTTTGGGTATAGTAGAGATATAGAAACATTCATGATATGATATGAAAATGAGGTAATAAATATATTTAATGGATTGAAAAGTTTATTGATTGATTAAGGTAGGTTATTTGAATGTTTTGAAAGAGTTTTTGGTTGGTGGGTACCATTTTATATGTCAAGGTACAAAAAGAGGTATAGGGATGCATGTATGCCATAATAGGTAGATGACATAGTGAGAGAGAAAGGTTTGCGTGATGTTAAAAGTATCATTTTCATGATTTCATGGAACAAAATGGTTTGTAAAATAGATTTATAGGGTTATAGTATTGGGTAAATTGGTGTTTTGATTTTGAATAAGAAAGCTAGTTGATAAAGGAATTTTGATTGACTTTGTGTTCATTTATGCATTGACTAGTTTGAGATATTGGACCTCTAGAGTGATAAAATTATTATAAGATGATAACCTTCCATGACCCATTTTGAGAAGCTAGGAACCCAGATTCAGGCCAATAGAGATATTACTCTAGTGAGTAATGAGAGTACCTAGTTTTTGCCTATTTAAAATCTTGTATTTGTCATTTTAAGGCTATTTTAAGTAGTCTATGAAATGTTTAGTTGGTTCTATCACTCCTATACTAGAGGTAGTGCTCCTATCCAAGATGAAGCATTGATGTACAAGTTTCAGTGCTAGTGTCATGTAGCTCTATTGTCTACTAGGGATAGTTTTTTTATTTCTAAGTTATTTCATGTTATTGTGTGGCTTAATTGTTTTTTTCGCATGATTGATTGATATATATGTTTATTTATGATGTTTTTAGTGTGAGGTGTGGATGAGAGAGTTATATAGAGGTTAGGTGATGGAGATGTTGAGTATGATGCCTTGTCAGCTAATGAGAAAGCCATGATAGATGGATTAGGATTGGGTTATGTATGTGACTTGGGTACCATGTATTGGGATAGGTATTTTATCACCACCTTATGTGAGTTTTGGAATTCAAACACTTATATATTATAGATTATTAAAAGGGATATCATTATGACCTTGGAAGATGTGTAGCAGGTTCTACATTTGTCAGTTATTAGGTGATGGGTGACATTGTAGGATGATATTAGTGTTGATGTTATTGATTGTGCATCCTTGTATTTTATTGGTGTGCCTTCAGATACACATAAAAGAGGAAATGATAGTGATGTATTATTATTAGTTATTATGAAATCAAGTTTTTCAAGCCTATGGAAGTGGTTAGTCATGCTATTGGATTCATTTTTTACAATGGATGGTAGTGGAGTTTTTATTGCCTATAAGATGCATAGGATGGTTCATAGTGTTGAGATGTATGGTACTATGTTCTCATGGGGCAAGACTATGTTTGCCCATGTATACAAATATTTATATAGTTTTATGTATGAGGCATTCAGTGGTGGTGTGGGTGTGGCTACTCTATTGCATTATTAGGCTTATGAGCACATAGTAATTATGCAACTGATTGGATTGCCAATGGAGAGTTAGGCACCTCCATATCCATTTGACAAGTGGTAGATGAGTTATTTGGATATTTTATTTCCTAGTATAGATCACTATAGATGAGTTTTAGATAGATTAGAGGACCATGATATATCATATAGAGGACCTATAAAGGATATCTTGGGTGGAAAAAGGATGGAGTGAAATTGAGATATATGAGGGTAAATTATTGGATACATGATCACTAGGTTGGAGTGTATGAGAATTTTCAATATGAGCGCATGACTAGGTAATTTGGAGTTCAATAGGATGTTATTATTATAGCATGGGTATGGTTGAAGAGTGCATGAGCACCAATGAGAGTAAGAGTGCATGTGAGACCCACTAAGGTTGAGTTGGCACCATTACCTTTGGATGCATTAGATGTAGCTATAGATATTCCTGATGTAGATGATATGGGATGTACTAAGGTATATACTACATCGTAGGATAGGCACCGATGGGCTCCATTATATCTTATTGATGGAGTGGATGTTCTTATGTATGAGGATCTTGAGCCAATCTAGATAATGGGAGGTAAGCAATGCTTATATTTGAATTGTGCCTATGTTTGTGTTTTAGTTTGATTTTAAAGTATATATCTAATGTAGTGTTTTAATATTTATGTATGTAGGTGGAGTGGGAGGTGCATAGGATGAGGCACCTACTGGGGTGGTGAAGGGAGATGATGATTTTTGGGAGACCATCATTGAGTTGACCCTCTAAGAGCTCAAGTAACATGTTATTGATGATGTGTTGGAGGAGGGTTTGATAGAGCGAGTGATGGTTATAGCTGGCATTTATGTTCATTTTTTTTATAGGGTTGCTATAGCTATAGCTACATATGTTATGGAATCAAAAGAAAGAGAGATGAGCTGAGAGATGAGTTAGATAGGCATATGATGCCTCCACCTGATTGTGGCATGGTGAGCATGAAGATTATGGATGATTATATAGATTTTCAATGGTAATATATAGACTTGCATGAGGAGCATGGTCTGCTATTAGAGAGAGATAGTCATCACAAGAGGCATGTGGAAGCTCGAGGGGGTGCAGAGTCATAGAGTGCTAGGTTAGATTATGAGACTAGCACTAGAGGAGAGAATGAGACTAAGAGTGAGGGATTGACACCCATTCATGATTGATTGAGTCTTTGATATGATGTACATGTTTTTAAAATTGCATTATATATATATATATATATATATATATATATATATATATATATATATGGATACTAGTTTTATTTTGGGTTTATGTGTATTCATGTTATGGATTTTAGAATATATTGGTATACTGATTATAAGTGGTTGATTTAGAAATAGTTGATCTGGAATTGATTTAGAATTTGCATATGCTTGGTAAAATAATACTTGGGATATGTTGTTTGATTTTTTTGATATGTGTGGTAAGATAACATTTGGAATGTGATTCTATTGTTCACGATATGTTTGGATGTGATGTTTGATTTGTAATCATATGTAAGAAAAAAATTGTTGGTCTTTTAATTTGTAAAATTGATTTGGTAAAGTGAATTGGTTTGAAATTGGAAAAATTAGGATATTGGTAAGGTCTATATTTGGATAAGTTGGTTTGGATAGGGATGGATATTTAGAATTAGGAATGGTAGTTGTTAGTGGGGGGATGTAAGATAGCATTGTGTGCATATTACATCCTTGAGAGTAGCTCAAGAATATAAAGGTTAACTAGACTTTAAATCCATCATTTCTTACTAAGTGAAGCTATGTGTATTTTAACTCTAACTAAACCTTTATGAATAACTAAACAAATTCCCATATTGCTTGTGTTGTGTAGGAATATGTGTTGTATCTAATATTGCCTACTATGCACTAAGTAGTTTTGCATGTGGAGAGTTTTAAAAATGCAACCTTATTGGATGTGTAACTAAAATTATGTGTTGTGAAGGAGAATCATCTATTCATAATCATGGTGGATTGCTACATGAAATAATACCCTATGGACTCTATTGTGATGCATATGCCTGAGTAATAGATAAAGATATAATTAGAACATATGATGGGGGTTCATCTAATATTAATTGTATCAAGTTGTTGTGTGAGATAGGACCCTAAAAACTTAGCTATAGTGAATATGTCTTTAGAGAAATACTCTATTGTGGTGCTTATGACTATGGTAGATATGTATATGGCACTTCACTATGTATTCCATAGACTACATTACTATATGTGGGATGTTTGCATTGTACTAGTTTCCAAACCTTCTAAATAATTAGAATAAGAGATCTCCTTAGAAGATCTATCCTATAAATTATATTACTTTCATGATGAGTGATCGATGCTTCTTGAAAATAAATGTCCTAAGATGACCCAATCATAGAGGAATGAGGTTTATGGTTCCATGATGGAGGAGATATTGGTGTCCTTGTGTAAATGCTATGATGCCATTATCTACACATTTATTAATGAAATCTCTAAGTCCATAACAATAATTATCTTTATGTCCATGGATATGATGATAGTTATAAAAGGCATGATGTGGCTATTTTTGTAGGAGACGTGGATCTCATTGATGAGTATAAGGTAATGTGATTAACCTCCTATCTAAGAGTTTTGATAATGTGATAGATATGATATCTTACTCTGAATCAAAATGTAGTGGTGCTTTGATGTTATTCTCTATAGTGCATATTTTAGGTTGTACTCTAAAGATTGGATCTCTATTCTTAATTGGTTGCTTTGTTGGTTATGGTCTCCTATCTTATTTAGGACATTGTGGATGTTGTATGCTAGGAGTTGTAGACACTGCTATGAAATCTAGAGTAATATGATCAATTAAATCTACCTAAGTCAATCCTAATTTCTTTTGCAAAGTTAGAACTATATAGTATAAGTTTTTGAAAGAAGACTCTATTTGATATAGTAAATTCTCAAGGAGAGGTTGACGAAGCCCCTTAATAAATATATGTTGAATCTCTAGATCTACTTATTTGCATATCAATCTTAGCATGTGATTCTTGAATCATAAGATATAGTCACTAACTAGCTTTGAAGTATTCTAATGCAAAGTTGTAAGTTTCTTATATGTAACATGAGGGCCCGTGTTTGTTATGTAATGTATGAGAAATGCCTCCTCTAAGTCATCATATGTGTGCAAGGAGCCAATGAGTAGTACATGAAATAACTAATTATGTGCTTCCCCCACTAATGTCTATGGGAATAACTTGAGTAGAATTAAAGGAATTTCATGAGATGGTAAAGCCTTCCAAAAGGCTTGAAGGTGTATGAATGGATCTCCAATTCCATCAAGTGAGGTAATGATGGTGTCTAGAAATGCTTAGGCAATGAAGCTTTTATAAATGTATTTGGATGTGGGTTACCATGTAGATCATTGGCATCCATACAAGACTTATAAGTTTTATTTTCTAAGGTAAGGAGATGTACTTGGTGTTGTAATTCACCCACTAAATTCATCACTAAAATAATCTCCTAAGAAGAGATATTAGTATCATGAAGTGGTTTATTTAATCTTTGAATTTGAACATTTATTTTAGCCATGGGAATGCTACATTTAGCAATTAGATCATAAAGAGGGGTTTTTCTCACTAGAAACTTTAGATTAATGGTAACTTGGACCTTACTAGAGGGATGTGAGCTACCATTTTTTTAAGGTATAGAGTTAGAACTATGTTCTACTATGGTAGGGGTGGCTTGGGAGATTCATCAGTATCATTGTGTTTTAGTGAATCACATCATGATTTAGTAGAGGATGTGATATTATTATTATTATTATTATTATTATTATTATTATTATTATTATTATTATCATGTGCATTATTTGAAATATAATTATGAATAAATGTAGGAGCAATATTTTGAGATGCATAAGATTTGAGAGGAGTGAGAGAAGAGGCAGAAGCATGATATGAATTTTCTTCTTCGTTATATGCATAACAATCATCATTATTCCATGTATTATCACAATCTAAATTTTTTTCATTTGAAATAGTATAATTTGAAGTATCATTTTCTTATTCACTTTCATTCTCATATTCATTTTCATGCTCACTATCATACTCATTATCACTTCCATCATTGTTAGGGAGAGGTGTAAGAGAAGAATTTAATTCCTTTCTAATATGCAATAAGTTATCATTGGAATTTATAATACCATGTGTATCTATGTCATCCATATATGTAGTGTATGCATTTTCTTCATTTTTAGTATGAGAAGTAAGAGTAAGAGAGTTATCATTTGAACATTCATTGGATAAATTAGAGTTGAGAGCATGAGATGCATCATTTGAACTATGCTTTGCCAATTTGATTCTATTGCATAAATATTGTTGTATTTTGAACATAGAAATAACAAAAGAGAAGAGAGAGATATAAGGTTCACATGGAAGAAAATTATCACCTATTAGAGGTTCACTTGGAAGTTTATGACTAATTTATTCATTTTGTGCATTGTGCATAGGAGAATGAGGTGAGAAGAATTTTTCCCATTTATCAAAAGTATTTTCTTTAGAAGAATGGATGAAAGAGATAGGATTGAGAGGAGAAGATGCATCTAATTTTTCTTCACTATCACTTTCATATGAATGATAATATTCCTCATTTCAACAATAGTAATTATCTTCATTGTAAATAAAATTAGTTTCCACATTTTTAGCTAATGTGCAATTTTGAAAATTTGTCCACTCACTATCATAATTATGTGAAAAATTAATAAATTTATGTATGGGATGAAAGGGAAGAAGTGCCTTAGTGGCCATTTTATTTATTTCACCACAAAGAATATGAAGAATTACTATTAAGGAAATAAAAACAATAATAACTACTAACATGGAAATTTTGAAAATACCTATGACTATCTAAACAATTTGTAAAATTTTCAAAATTAATTTCTAAAAATTTCAAGGATGAATGGTTTGAAGGTGGAGGACCTAGTTTAGGAATCTATGGTTTTGGGCTAGAATTTAGAATTTTTTAAATTAAGGCTATAATTTAAATTCTAAAATTAATTTGAGCAAGATAATTACACAAAAATTAGAAATTAGAAATTAGAAATTGAATTTTTTCACAAAATAACCACTAATTTAGTAATTTTAAAATATTTTTGGCACACCATACAATTTTCAAAAAATTTGAAATTAATTTCTAAAATTTGTGAGGCAAACTTGGGGTTTAAGGACCTAGTTTAGAAATCTAGGGTTTTGAGCCAGGGTTTTAATTTTTTTAAAATTATGGCTATAATTTAAATTATAAAAATATTTTTCAATAGAATAATTTCACAAAAAACTATACAAAAATAAAAAATTTGTAGTTGCACAAAATATGAAGGAAAACCCCTAAAGTACCTAGGGTTTTAAATTTGTTTGAAGTAAGTCAGGTTCACCAAATGTTTTATTATTTTTGGGAAGCTAGGGTCTAGTTACTAATAAATAAAGAGGTCTAGAGTATGGTGAAAATTACTATAAAATGTAGTAAAATATAGGTTTACATCAATTTGATCAAATTAGTTTGCACACAGGAGAAAAGTACTTATCTAGAAAAATAAGATGATTCAGATGATTCAGAGTATGAAAACTTTTACATGGGACTAGGGCACTATCTTGAACTTGTATTTATCTTTCATTTTATGAAAGGATATGAGCATAAAAAATAGGACACCCTAGTGTCTGGTGATTTAGTTCTACCCTGATGCTATGTCTTAAAGATATAAGCTTTTTGGGTTTTATTTACCAAGTCTATGTGACCATATCTATGAAATTTTGTGGCTTGAAAGTGTGTAGATCTTATTGTAGGTCCCTTTTAATATTCAAAACCCTATATTCACCTATGTACATATAAAAAAAATACATTAAACAAAAAATGGGAAAAAACTAGGTTAGGGGAACAATGATCACATAATCAAGAACCCTTGATACTCTGATTGATGCCTACATTAACCCTTAAGCTAGGGTCTCAAATACAATGTAGTTCTCCCTTAGGGAAGATACATAATCAATACACATGATAGATGCAAGAATGAATTTTGACTAGGCCCCTCCTTAACGAAGCATGCAATTTTGTGTGATGTAGAATGCTAAGCTATACTATTGACTAATTTTTGATTACCTATTGTGCCAAAGTAGTAAGTGCTAGATATAAAATGCCTTGTGAAGTCCTTTATATAAGAGACTTTTTTTTTCAATTTTGTATATTTTATTCACATTTTTACAACATTATAATACTTAAGTATGAAGATAATAAAATGTGTAAGACTTATGAAGAAAGATAAACTAACCATTAGAATAAAATTTTCACTTAGACAACAACACTAGAAACTAGACACCCTAGGTTTCAGCACTATAGTCGTATTTAGGTGATTTTGTCCATATGGTCTAGGACTTGGGGGGATAGAATAAGCATGGAAAGAGTAAATTGGGTTTGTAAGGATTAATTTTGGAAGGATATGAATGACTGGGAATGGTCAAAAAGGTGTCTAGGGTATGAAATAAGACCAAGGCAAATCAGACAAAAAGACATGGCTAGATGTGAATAAGACTCATATTCTCTAATTAGAGTCTTCTATGAAATAAATATGAAAATAAATGATATATATGGTTTATTAACAAATTTAGGGTGTATAAAATATGATAAAACACTATCAAACTACCTAAGAGCCCAACTTTGCACATGCATATCTTTCGTCATGCTTAGTCACATGATCTGAGAATTATTGCATAGAAACTAGGCACAAAAATGAAAAAATCCATATGATAATTTTGTCCTAACACCTCCACTCATGTGAATTATTAACTCATAAAATTTTTTAATAAGATAAACTTGATCCCTTTTTCAAATTTGGCTAAGTATGGTAACATAGTGAATTCTGTCTAAGTAGCCAATCTTTGCATCCTCATATCTTTAACCACGCTTCATTGCATGACTTGATATTTGACACATAAAAACTAGGGACTAATTTTATCACAATAATATTAAAAATTTCCCCTAAATCATACAAACATGGTAATGGTAATGTCATCAAAGTGCCTACTCAAATTTCCTTCCACTAGAACCAAACTATCTAAATGAAAACTATGGACTGCCAAATGAATTCCACTTATGTACACAATCTATCCAATCATCCTTGACCATTTATCGGATCAATTAAATATGATATAATCACCATAATCATCCATGAAAATATATAATCAATCCAAAACGTAAGATCAACCAAGCCTCCTTCAAGCACACTTGTACAAACACATTGCACACTTTATCATTATTACTTAAGTTATCAAAGTACTTCATCCACTCACCAGAACACCTCCATGACATCACCATAGAATTATTGAAAAATATACAATATAATTAATATAAATAAAATATTATTCAAATGGGTACATTGAATTACTCTAAATTGCATGCCTTAATTGTGAATCATGAAAAATATAAGGCTTTTAGTAGTGAGGAGAATAAATAGAACAAGAAGGACCAAGAAGAAAGGGTCATAAATTTGATGTTAATTTCAAAGAATCAAAAGATTCATCCTCTTTAGATGTCAAACCCAAGAAAGAGATATTCATATGTGCCTATTGTAATAAATCTAGGCATGATGAAACCAAATTTAGGAAGAATTAGATTGACCAATTGACTAAGATGCTCAAGAAGCACAATATCAATGTTATAGATTTAGCCAATTATAGGTCATCAGCACAATATTATTCTAAGTCCAAAAATAGTAAAAGGGTAAATATAAGGGAGTAACACTTTTTCTAATTACATCTCATCCTTCCATATGGGTAAATGATTATAGTGCCTTGCATTGTATAGTTTCATCTTAGAACCTTTTTTCATCCTTGGAGCCTTATACTCTACCTTATATCTTGTTGGGTGATAATACTTCTATATAATTTAGTGAGAGAGGATATATTGAAGTGAATTATGGGATATTTTAGGATGTTTTATGTGTTCCCTCATTATCCACTAATATCTTATCTATCTATCAAATAACTCACATTAGTTTAGGTAAGAGAGTTAAATTCACACCAAATTCAGTGGTTATTAGGGAAGTAAAAAATTAATACATTATTTCATTTGGGAAAGAAAATAATAAACCCTTTACTACATTGTTTAGTTATTTAGATGGGGTGAGTAAATTATTACATGATAAATTTGGCCATATCAACGATCAATACTCAGAGTAACTAGGGTTGCCATGTGTTTTTTTTTACAGTGTTTTCTAAGGTTGCATACTTGGTAATAATATCGAATGGAAGTATAAAAAATGTAAATTGTGAAGAGCTACATAGATATTAGAGATAATTCATAGTGACATTTATGTTGCATTTCTAGATCTTGAATTCAACAATATTAAATACATGCTTACTTTCATTGATGAATTTTTGAAGAATATGTTGTAGCACATAATTACACCCTTGTGAGAGGGTTATTTAGGCTCTCTCACTTGTGGATGAAAAATTATATCAACCACAAGATGTGTGTATCTTTGGAGGGGGTTAAACCTCTAGAGAAAGATGGTTCCTCTTGGTAGATCAACTAAACTACTGATTATACTTGGAAAACAGATAGAAGGGTTGTAAATGATGACTAAAAACATAAAACTAGGTGATTCACCAAACTAAAATCCACTCCAAATTAAATGAAACTAAAAATAAGGCATCTCAAAGAAAACCCTCACTCACATAATCTCTCAAACTCATCACTTTGCATCAATATTTCTAAATTAGGCTCACTAGACATAAGGTGAAGCATGGAAGAGTATCAAGACTCACACTATACCATCATTAATTATAAAAAAATCACAAGTTTAGACCTAAAAACACATTGAAATACCTATAAAAATGCAATAAAGAAGGATAATCATCAAGGAATAACACTCCTCCACTAAGTTTTCATGCACAAGCTGACTAAAACACTAGATGTAGGCAAAGAGATAGGTAAAAATGGATCATATTATTACTTTAAAGGTCATTTCTTACATAAATGGGTAGGGATACACCATAGAGAAATGAGGAAAATATATTTTATAATGGAGAAGAAGAGGAATATATAGGAGAAGAGGGAAGGGAGATGAGAAGAAAGATCTCAGAATTCAATAAATGTAACTCAACCACCTTCCATAGAGTCTCAACAATATTTAAATTACTTAATCATTTATCCTCTCTTAGAAAATTAACCTTCCAAGGTCAAAAAGGCCTTCAAGCTCTCCCATTGGCATAAAAAGGTACTAGAAGACAAAAATTATTTGAGAAAGATGATGTCACACTCTACTAACTTTGAAAAAAGTATGCTAACATCTAGAATCCTTAATTAATTCTCCAATTTTCTCCTCAAATCTCAAACTCCTCCACTAGATTTCTATGCAGCATTCTACTTAGCTTTTAGAAGCTACTTGGTAATATGGTTAGTCACCTTGGAATTTGATACTTGCATTAACCTTTAAGGTTAACTTTGAGTTTTTTTTATTTGTTTTCAACTCATATTTTCTCTTAAAACCTAAAAAAGACACCATGAAACCTAAAAATCTCTTGGACTCCATTGATGGATGTCAAAAAGCTCGAGCCACCTTCAATTATTTATTCTAGAACCTGTTCCAAAGGCCATTTATCACCATGAGAAATAATTTTGGACCCATATAAGGCTTAAAAACATCCATAAAATTCCTATGAAGAATAAAATGAAGTTTTATGCTACCTTCAAGGCCTACAACAATGGTGTAATTCTCCATTAAACCTGTAACCATTCATAAATCATTAGAAAACATGGGTTTTTGGCCTTTTAGCTCATCAAATAATGTTATAAACAAATTGTAATGGATCCTATCCCACATAATGATTATTATAGTCCCATTAGGATTCTTCCATGTATTAATACCATTTCTTTATTTAGATACCTACAAAAATGGGCATTTAAGGTCATTTTGGGCCTCCTAGGTACCCACATATGCCAATTTATTCTAAAAAATATGTCAAAAATGAGATTTAGATATTCCCCTTCATTTTACATGTGGTTTTCAAGTGATTCTAGGTCATTTCATGGTCTTATGATCTCAAAAACTCAAAACTGGTCAAAACAGAGTCTTTGGTAGCTTAGATAAACTTGCCTTCTTAATATTTTTTCATAAAATATAGACCTCCAGTCTAGAAATTATTTCCATGTATCTTTATCCCATATTACCCCTAAAATTTATATATAATATTGGGTTTCCATGAAAAAGGTGTGCAAATATATGTACATAAAGAAGTTCACTTAGGGGGTTTTGCATGCATTTTAGACATACTTATAGTCTTAACGATAGTTCATAATCTTCATCCCATAAAACAAAATAAATACTTAATTGATTTAAATTTAATAGTGTTCCTTAAAACATACTAAAATCATTTTTCCCAATTCCTTATGTGGTGAAGGATACGAGCATTCAAAAAGAGGGTTGAAATAAGTGTGTGGCCTGTAGTAGTTCAAATTTGCTCTTTGAGACCAAAAATGGATTGTATTTGTATTTCCATTATTTTAATAATATTAAAAATACCTTAACCATACCTTTAAACATCCTCATTAATTCACCTTTCACTTCAAGGTTTGAAGGTGTTTTAATTTGATATAGGCCTTCTAGGCTTAAAAGTGGGTTTTAGGCCTAATTTGGGTGTTGGTCTAAGCGACCTATAGGATTATATGAGGGGAAAAAATATATATGATTTTTTTATAAATTATTTATATCCTCTATTAATTTATTTTACTACCCAAACTCTACTTTGCCTTGATGGTCTCTTAAGACTGCCTATAGGAATAACTGTGAGTTTATGTAAAATAAAGGTCTATAAGTACTTCCTCCATCATGAATAGAGTTTAATGAGTCTTAAAATCATAAAATATGTTATTATATTTATATAATTTCTCAATTTGAGTATTTAAGGTTACCTCATGCTCTACATGTCTTGATTCCACAAGCCTAGGGTTTTTTGGCAGTCATACTTGTGAGACCCTGATGGCTAGGTTTTATTCTTTTCCTTGATGAACCTAAGTTATCTTCTCATAAAATATGTTTATATTCATCAATAAGTTATAAATTTATCTTCCAACACCTATTTAATGTCCTGAATCACTTCTCAACCTATATGAATGTCACCAAAATAGTGCATAAGCCTGTCTTGGCTCTCTTTTCCTAAACTTACCCTCAAGGGAATTTATCTTGAAATATTGAATGTGATTAAATACATAGAGAATATAAATTAAAAAATATATATATATTTAACTATTTAAATTATCATCCATTAATATTAAACTCTTTATTGTCACTCAAACCTTTTAAAAACATCATTTGGTCTCTAATGACCGTCTTCTTGATTAGGGTACATCTGTGACAGAATTGTGAGCACTTTCACCATTGGTATGACCATAAATATGAATTAATAATATTTATATGGTAATATATATAATATTTACCAAATTTTATATTTTAAATCCACCTATAGATGCTCCAAAAACCTCAATATCTCTCAAAACTACCTACTAGGCATTGACTGTGTTTGCACTTTCCATTAAATCTCAATAGGTTCAAACTATTATATTATCATTTCATGATTATAAAAAAGTGTAAAGATTTTTTATAGGTTTATTAAACATATTTAAATCATACAAAAATGAAAGATAATCTCTAAAGCAACCAATAATCCTCTTTCTCTTTGAAAATAAGAGTTTTTTAAGGATAACAAACTATGGCTCATGCTTTGATTTAGGGTTATTTCACATTCTAATAGGGATCTAAAATTAATTTAAAATGATTTATGGGTTTTTAAAATCCATTATATATCCATTCAAAAAATCCAACACGTTAACCTCTTACCTTTGCATAGTATAGTACTCAAAAACTACAGGTTGTCTTGGCAAGGTTGATTGTGTGTTGACCATGGCTATAGGTGGTCCCTTCAAAGATGACCTTGACTTTATATATTACTTGGATAACTACTATTAAAACCCAAAAATTATTCATATTTAAATTTTCAATATTATCTTTCATGATCATGAGACTCTATCATAAACTATTATGCTTCAATACTCTTTAAACCTTGGAGATGGATTTGTCCTTTTGAGAAGGTTGTAGGTGATAATTCTAGGTATTCTTGGGAATATTATCTTATAATGGTGAACCTTATTGATATTTTATGAATAAATTGATAATTACTCACTTTAATTAACCTTTAAATACTTTACATACCTATTCTACTAATAAAACTAAAATCCATTGGTAACTTGACCTCTCTATTCAAGCCAAACACATGGTTGTAAGTGCTCAATTAGGTGTTTGTAAGGAATGAGTAATATTTAATAACATGAGGTTTATTTATTTTAGATGATAAAAATAAGGTAATTTAAATTTAATATGTCATAAAAACCTATTTTTATCTTCATAAACCTCCTTGACTTCCAAAATTCATACCTATCAACAATCTCACCTTCAAATCACTATGATGGTTATAGGTGGAGATTTGGAAACTTGGAGTAGGCCTAGTCATAAAATTGAGAAGATTATTGTTATAATTTATTTTAATATTTGTATTATATATGAATCCATAAAATTCATCTTATTTTAACCCTATTGAGGATTTATAACCTCCCAAAACATTCTTAAGTTGTCAAATATTTAGTTTTCACTTCTAGGCCTAATTAGGCCTATTAGGCTTTTCACAATTTTCCTATTTTTTATTTATGACTTTGATAAATTTATTTATATAATCCTATAAAAAAACTTCAAGGATTCACTTAGTTTCTCACTCCAAGGTGTGAGTAGTCAAGTGAGAATTCTTGACATGTTCATTTAACAGACTTGTAATCTGCCCTTTTCTATCTCCTAAAGTATATTATGGGAATGAAAAAAAATTTAAAAATAAAAGGAAAAAAAATAAAACATTTATATAAAATTTCATGTCATTTTATTTAGTATAACTCAAAAAATACATCTTTCGGGGTAGCCTCAACTTGCCTTGTCAAGTTTTTAAGCGTGTGTAGGTCTAAGTTTTTCCATTTTTATCAAGTTTTATGAGGTAAAAATACATAATAATTTTATAATTATGAAAATTAGAGACCCAAAAAACTATTATAATAATTTTTTTTCCATTTTAAATGAATAAAAACATGCCAAATCAATAATTTAGGCCTACTACACACTCAAACAATGAGAATCAAGAAACCTAGGAAGAGAGAAAAAGGTGTATCTTAATATTTATGAGGTATAAATACCTAATTAATTTTTAATTATAACCTTTAAAGACACATAAAATTTATCAAATAATTATATTTCATCATACAATCATTTTAATTCCTCAAAAATGCTTTTTACAACTATCTACATTTGCATGCCAAAAATCTTAAATTTTTCAAATTTGCACTTCTCTTAATTTTGACTTGAAAATTTGAATTTGATCACTCTCACCAGGTTTTTTAATAATTAAAATAACCCTAAAATTCCTATAAAACACTAACATTATGTTCAAACCATTCGTCATATCTTATAGCCCTTCAATAAACTTGCCTAGCTCCATGTTGACTATCAACAAACAAGCATAGGACTGTGACAAAATAGTGGATGTTTCCAATATTATTATGAAAAAAATATTATTAGCACCTCTAAACAATAATTAACATAAATTTTAAATACTTTCATATTTTTATCTTACTTTTAGAGGCCTCAAAACTCATTTTCCCCAAAACTAGCCATCTAGTTGCTTGAGTAAATGACTTGGAGAGTACCTCAGGTATGTAAAAAATAGAGGATGATTTCATTATTATCTAGACAAAATATATGTCATTAAAACATAACATAGGTAATAATTAACCTTTATACCAAATTTATAGGTTATATCACCTCTCTGACATCGTCAACCCTTTAATTTTTCCAAACTAGCCGTCAAGCTTAGGACTGTGTGTGGACATTTCAAATTTAACCTTGACTATATATCTTAATTGGAAATTGAATGTTCATACCTTTAGATTTTATGATAATTTTATGCATTTTTTAAATTTATAGACAATCATATTGGAGGGACCTTCATGATCAAAAACCTTATATGGCATAAGAACTATCTCTTTCTCATGACACAAACCATGATGAGAAAATTGAACAAGCTTACTGTAGGTATTCATATTAATTGTATATTTAAGTTAAGTGAGGTCTCAAGATAATTATTAGGTATCTTAATCTTTATTATTATTTCCTTACGTTAAATTGGTGTTATTTAACTCCATAAAATCATCTCTCTCATCACTCCATTTGGGTCTTTTATACTTTCTTGCATACCACTGCTTGATCCCAAAAGGTTAGTTGTAAGTGACTATTTAGTGTTGAAAAAGATAGTCAATTGTATGTTTGTTTAACCTTGAATTGAAGTGTTTAGTTATTAAACCCTTAAATTTCATTATTCCTCCTTGAAATTATTCATCAAACCAATCTCATCACTAAACTACCTTGAGCTCTAGCTTTTCTCTCAAACCACTACTTGAGTCAAAAAATGAATGGTTGTAAGTTATGATCTAGTACCAAATTTGGAGTAAGATGAAAGGTTATTAACCTTATAATTTCATCATTCCATTTTGAAAACACTGATAGACTTCACTTTATGCTATAGAAACCTAAATTTTATCCTCATCTTAAACTCACTATTTGTAACATACCTATGGATATAGATCATCATTCTACCTTTTATAGAGAACAAAAAATTATGGAGGTGGGAGATTAGTCATAATTATGAGTTTTTATGAGATAATAATTGAGTTATATTACCATTTCACACACTATATAATGATGATATTTTGTACCAATACTTTCTTCCACTTCATGCCACTATCTAAGCCAATGAAGGATAAATATAGTTAAATATTCAACTTGAATATGATAGTGGTCTATATGGAGAATTAGAATGAGTTAGTAGTGACTCAAATTTGAATATTTCACCATTAAATTTGAAACACTTCCATTATTTTCTCTTACTTAAGGCTAAGACCTTGATCCTTAAGTTGGGCTCTCAAACAAAAAAACCTACTTATTTACTCTTCTAATCCTTATGACTATTATAGGTAGTCATTTCCATCTATGAATTTCACCATCATCTGACCTAAGAAAAAAATTTGTGAGCATATTTTACTTTATTGATACATATAGTGTCCAATTTACTCTTGAGAAGGAAGGGATTTAAATTAGTATTCTTTAAACTTGAGTTGGATCATGAAACAAATCATTTCCTCGTCAGACCTTTGTAACCTCCTTATTTATTGTAGGTGAACATTAGGCATTGACATTTTAGCAAGATCACTCCTTGAAAGGATTTTAAAAGCATATTTACACATAGGGTTATGTTTATGCTTTGGGTAAGGTGGATAGGTCAAAATTATGCTCTTATTATTCACCCACATTCCTCATCAATATCCATGATCATAACACAAGACTGATTAGTACTTTCATTGCCAAACAAACTTTTCTTGGGTCTTTTGATCCCTATGAGTTTCATTTACCATATTAAGAGGTATGAAGAAGGAAATTAATATTATACAAACCTATAAAAAATTTTTACTCCTTACTTCATTTCACTTACCATGACACTCTTCTTGTCTTACTCGCCAAGGTTTATAGATGAAAGTGCACTACTAGACCTTAAAGTAATCTTGGTACCTTAAGAGAGTATGGCCTCATAATCCTTATTTTAACTAATTTTTATGACTAATTAGACTTATTTTGGGACTTATGATCATTATTATAATGATGGCATCATTTAGAAACCATTAAAACTCTAGAAATTCATAACTACAATTGTACCTTGTCGAAGAGACTAAATCACAAAAATCATCTCAAAGGAGATAATGATCAATATGGAGGCATATGGAAAAGTTATTGGATGAATTAATAATTAAGTTACTTAATAATTTAATTTATAACCCCTAAAGATTAATTCACTTTCCTGATAACCTAGGGCCTGCTCTAATACTAATCAAATGAATCATTCATAAAGACAAAATAGGAAATAGGTTTTATGAAATAAATACCTTCCTATAATTATTTACCTAATGAAAAAAAAATTAATAGGTCTTATTTTACCCTATAATTACTCCCCTAAAACCATTATTCCTCATTGAATTCTGAAGTGAAGAAACAAAAGAAAACATGGACCCTATCTGGATGAATAAGCCATCTAGACACCCCTATACTATTATAAATTTTTCATAAATATGGGGAGATTAACCTAAAAATAAATACCAAAAATTTTAAGACAAATATTTTACCTATCACTTACCAATATATTTTGTCCGAACTCTCTTTCTCCTGACCATACCGAGTGATACCCTGAGGTCCTCCTAGAGCTATCCAAGATTACACCAAAATGGTTTTTCATTCGCATGAAGAACCATAAGAATTTATATGAAATAAAACACTTATTAAATATATTTTATGATTTAAATTACCTTTAATTTCTTCTATAAACCTTATTAAGTGCTTGAATCCCCATTAATGGTAGAAAACCTATTTCATGCCTAGTTTATAGCCAATTAGTTTTCCTTACCTCTTATGTTTATTGTTCCTGGATATAATTTTTTAGGTATAATAATGGATATTAGGGACACCATGGATTCCTTAATATGATATCTGAGCTCTCTTACTAAGCAAAACCTTATAAAACCTATTCAACCAATGCTCCAAAAGGCCCAAAATGCATCTTTTTGCTCCTAAACTCCTCTTCTTCACTCAAAATGATTTTAAATGGCCTTAAACATGTATAAATAGGTAAATAATAAAAAATTATGTTTAATTAAGTAATAAAAAAAAATTAATTCTTGAAAAAATCCCTTTTTCACTTAAAATTTCTATTTAGAAGCCCCTTAAGTCATTACTGTGCTTTTCAGGGTATTTTGGGCAAATTGGATTTGTTATAAATAATTTTTGGCCCATTATAATCTATGATAATTTTTAAAAACCTAATTCCTAACCTTTATTTCTCAAACACCTTTGAAACCAACTAGATCCTTCACTTGAAGTTCAAGACCCATTTCTAGGCCTTTCCCTTAAAATCTCTAGATTTACCTTAAAACTTGCTAAAGTGTTTTAAAAGAGTGAAAAAAACATGAGGTAGGTTCATGAAGTTTGTATTTTCCTTCCACCATTGGATAATACACTACACTAGGACTCTAAATAGTTCCTAACACCACAACATGACCTTCCAAGATACTACATTGCATCATCAAGTTAGGACTAGAAAGAGACTAGTCATAGAGGTAAAAGATCACTGAATGGTCTAGGAGAGTGGTCAGATCCATCCAGGAAAAAGTTTTGTATGTAGGAAAATTTTGGATAATATTTATAGTGACCTTCGAGGATTGAATTCTTGTCTATGTAAAGGACTAGTTGCCTTAGTCTATCCATTAGGCTTACAGGGTCATAAAAGTCTTTCTTAAATTGGTTTTCAACTGATCACAAGGATGCAAATATTCTAATTGGAACTCTCAAAACATCAAGGATATCCCAAAACAAAACAAAAATTTTCTCAAATAACTTATGGAATGGAAACACATTATGAAAATTAAAATGTGCATAAGGCACTTGGAGGAAAATAGCAAAATTTAATAAATTATGTACAAGGCTCCAACTCACATATACTTTCTTCCTAGATAGAACTAGAAATTTTTAGCATCATTCACTTGTAATGAACAAGGATGAAAAATACCTTGCTTGTGAGACACCCAAACTAGTGAACTAGGTTGTTTTATTCCCAATCCTTTTAGCATGTTCTCCAATGGATGAAAAGGGACAAACATGTATCTAATGTAGATAAAATACTTTACTGGTTAAAGACTTGCTTGATTCTGTTCTTTATCCTTTGTAAATCTCTCTAATATCTCTTCATTATGGGTTATAGGATCACTTCAATTTTTTTTACTTGATGACTCTTTTGTATATGAAGGTTGACTATTTAGGCTTAGGAAAAAGATCTCCAGTTCATCCCAAAAGGCGACTTCCTCTTAGTCACTTGTAAGAGATATAGTCTCAACTTCACCAAGACTCAATCTATAGAAGCTAGATTGGTATTTTTTGTCTATATATAAGGTATGCTAATCATTACAAGAAAATAAAATGCATCATGATTTTGAGGTTCTTGATTTGTTAAATATTCTTCAAACCTAAAGACATTATCACTGCCTCCTAGTGATTCTTCATTCTGAGATTGATCGACTATTGAAACATCATTCTGACCTTCATTTTCTTGCCTCCAACCACTAATATCTCTCTATTCATGATATAATTTGTTTTTTTTCCCATCGATACGTAATGGATGTTTAGTAGTCCATTTAGATTCTAGTTTATAATGATCTTGAGAGAGTTCTAATATGTATTCTTCAAAGACTGATTAAAATTTTTCAAACCCATGCCAAATGGACTGAATCATTACTTTATTCATAGTATCCACTTGAAAATCCACCATAATAAGCTCCTCAAGCTTGTTAAAAGACCCTAAGAACTTCTCCATGATCTCCTCAAGGTACTCCTTGTCGTGGTTGGCTAACTAAATAATTTATGAAACCATTTCAAAGGTTTCATATTGTTCATTTTCATGCTCAAAATAATTGAATAAAATCTCTTGAAGTATGACAAACCCTCCTTCATCCTTTTGGATATATTCTTGGACCATCTCTATAGGCACCTCATCTTTATTTTGAAATTACTCTTTGATTTATTTACAATATGGAAAGGTATGAGGTTGATCCACCTTCTCATCTTCTTGATCTTACATGGGTAAAGGAGAAAGTTCTATCACAAGGGATGGCATGTTGTAACCAAGATCATTGGCATAGGGAGATATCCATGGTGGGATGGATTAATTATCTTTAAGGAGACTATGTGTAGGGGTAGGAAAGGGTAAATTGATTTGTTTTGGTTTGATATGTTCTCTCTCCCAATGTTCGAACACGTCTTCAATGGATAGTGCCCACTCCATCTATAGCTTCCCAACATGTGGATAGTCTCCTTCTTTAATGGATAGTACCCACTCCTTCCAAAACTCATGCAATAATATCCTTATACCCTCCATGGCATGAATGGGTAGTTCTTGTCCATGTATGACATCCTTATTGATTTTCATGATTGTTTTCCCTTGGTCTAGTATTGCTTCTCTGATTCTTGACAAGAATAGGTTTTAACAAGGTTAGATAGAGGTTTGATTTAAAGCTTTTGAAGGGTGAGATTGAGGATCTTATATGGGAGATGACACATATTAATTATTTAAATGATCATGTTGACCATCATAAGATATCAACACACTCTCTAAGCTTTGGACCACGCTTCTCAACCACACTTTGTTCTCCCTCTCACAAACTTCCCATTGTTCACCCTCACAAACCAACCACCTATTCTTGACCAACTAAAGAGAAATCATTACTTATTTTATAACATGGATAGGGATGATTGAATAAATTTATAAACCCCTACCAATCTCCTTATCAACTCCATATATTTTGATAATTCTTGTTTGAATTATAACAATGATGTAATAGGATAAGCATAGTCTTGACAAGGGGGCTTAGAGGACTAATTTGAATACAAAGGAAGTTGATATTAGTCATAAAATAGTGTGGGAGAGAGGAAAATGCCATGATATGCCTGATAGGTTTTTTGAAGGCCACTTGGGGGAAACACATAAACGTTATTAGTCTGAAATGAGTGATGTTGAGGTAGGGAATAAGCATGTTAATCAAAAGGGGTTTGAGTATACATACCAAAGTTCTAATTTTTGGTACTTAGGTTACTTGACCAGCTAACATTCATAGTAAATTCACCATTTACGTTTGTAAATGTGCCTATGAACGTTGATTACATTGAAGACCAATACCAAGAACCCTTTAGTTAAGTGAAGAACATAGTAGTTCCACTGGGCATGCCAAAAACTATTGTAGCACAAAATTGCACCCTTGTGAAAGGGATCTTCAGGATCTCTCACTCTTTTCTAAAAAATGGGATCAAACCCAAGTTATGGGTATTATATGATAGGGTTTCAATTCCAAATAAGGGTGGTTCCTCTTGGTAAATCGCCTAAACTACTGATTCTGATTGGAAAAGGGATAAAAGGGTTGTAAAAGATGACTAAAAACATAAAACAAGGAGATACACCAAACTAAAAGACACTTAAAATTTAATGAAACTAACACTAAGGTAGTTCAAAGATAACCCTCACTCAAAACATATCTCAAAATGGTCATTTTGCATTATTATTTCTAAACTAGGCTCCCTAGACAAGAGGTGAACCTTGAAGAGTATCAAAAATCACACTATACCATCATCAGTGATAAAAAACATAAGTTCAAACCTAAAAACACCTTGAAATACCTTTAAAAAGGCTATAAAGAAATACAATCACCAGGGAAGAACACTCATCCACTAAGCAATCATGCAAAAGCTAAATAAAACACTAGATGTAGGCAAAGAGATGTTAAAATGGATCATCTTATTTATTTTGAAGGTTGTTTCTTATATAAATGGGAAGGGCTATGCCATACCAAAATTATGAACATATATTTTACAATGGAGAAGAAGAGGAATATACAGGAAAAATGGAAGGGAAAGGATAACAAAGCTCTTATAATTCAATTAATGTAACTCAACCACCTTCCATGGAGTCTCAACAACATTCAAATTACTTAAACATTGATCCTCTTTTAGAAAATTAACCTTCCAAGGTCAAAAAGGTCTTCAAGATATCCTGTTTGCTTAAAAGGCACTATAAGACAAAAATTATTTAAGGAAGATGATGTCACACTCCATTAACCTTGAGAAAAGTATTATAACATCTATACGCTTCATTAAATTCTCTAATTTGCTCTTCAACTCCTAAATTCCTCCATTTGACTTTTATGCCCCATTCCACTTGCAACATGGTTAATCACCTTGGAAATTTATGCTTTCACTAACATTGAAGGTTAAATTTGAGTATTTTATATTTTTTCTCAACTCATATTTGCTCCTCCAACCTACAAAAGACACCTTGGAACCTTCAAATCTCTTGCACTCCATTGATGGAGGTCTTCAAGCTCGAGCCACCTTCAACTAGCTATCTTAGAACCTATTCCCATGGCCATTTATCATAATGAGAACAAATTGTTGACCTATATAAGGATTTAAAACATCCATAACATTCCTATGATGGATAAAATAAAATTTTGTACCACCTTCAAGACTTATAACAATGGTGGAAATCTCCTTTAAACTTATAACCATTCATAAATTATTAGAAAACTTCGATTGTTAGCCCTTTAGATCAACAGATCACCATATAAACTCATGATAAGGTATCCTAGTGCCATGTAATGGTGATTATAGTTCCATTAGGCTTATTGTATGTATTTATACCATTTCTTTCTTTGGAGACCTATAAAAATGGGAACTTTTAGACCATATTGGGCCTCATAGGCACCCAAACATGCTAATTTATTATTAAAAATAGGTAAAAATTATATTTAATGAGTCCCATATATAATAAAATTTGTTTACAAGTGATTCTAGGTCATTTCATGGGCCTATGAGCTCAAAAACTCAAAACTAGTCAAAACAAGGTCTTTGGTAGCTCAAACATGCTTAGCTTCTTAACGATTGTTCATAAAATATAGGTCTCAATTAAATAAATTATTTCCTTGTATATTTTTACCATTTACCCCCTCAAATTTATTTAGAATGTTGGGTTCCCATGCAGAAGGTGTGCAAGGATACACACATAAATAAGTTCACTTATGGGGTTTTGCATGCATTCTAGACCTACTTATAGTCTTAATAAAAATTGATAAACTTCATCCCCTCAAAAACCATAAATATTTCATGTATTTAAATTTAAAATTTATCCTAAAAACATAATAAAATCATTTTTCCCAATTCCTTATGTCATGAAAGATATGAGCATTCAAAAAGAGGGTCGAAATGAGTGCGTAGATTATAGTAGTTCAAATTTTCTCTTTGAGACCAATAATGGATTTTACTTGTCTTAAAATTATTTAAATAATATTATAAATACCTTAACCATATATTTAAATAATGGATTCTGCATTTGAAGGTCTGAAGGTGCTTTAATGTGATATAGGCCTTCTAGGCCTAAAACTAGATTTTAGGCCTAATTTGGGTGTTGGAAGTCTGAGTGACCTATATGATGATATGGTGGGAAATATCATATTTATAAAAAATTTATTAATTTTTATATCCTATTCATATTAATTTTATTACCCAAACTCCACTTTGCCTTGATGTTCTCTTAAGACTGCCTGTAGGAATAACTGTGAGTTTGTGTAAAATATAGTTCTATAAGTCCTTCCTCCATCATGAAAATTTTTAAATTATTTTTAAAATCATAAAACATGTTATTATATTGATAAAATTTCTCAATATGAGTATTGAGGGTTACCTCATGTACTACATGTCTTGATTCCACAAGCCTAGGGTTTCTTGGCAGTCATACTTATGAAACCATGATGGCTAGGTTCTATGATTTTACTTAGTGAACCTGATTTATATTATCATAAAATATGTTTATCTGACTCCCTTAATGATCCCTTTATCTTCCAATATTTATTTTATGTCATAAAACACTTTTTAACCTATATAAATGTCAGTAAAATAGAGCACAAGCTTGTCTTGGCTCTCTTTTCCTAAACCTACCCTCAAGGGAATTTAACTTAAAACCTTGAATGTGATTAAATACATAGATTATATTAAGTTATCAACATCATATTTCAATATTTAAAATATTATCCATGAATCTTAAACTCTTTATTGGCACTCAAACCTTTTAAAATTATCATTTAGTCTCTAATAACTATCTTCTTGATTGGGGTCCATCTATGACAGAACAATGAACACTTACACCAGTGGTATGACCATAAATATTAATTATTAACATTTTTATGGTCATTTATATCATATTTTAAAAAAATTATATTTTAAATGCAACTATATATGCTCTAGAAACCTTAAAATCTCTCAAAACTACCTACTAGGCCTTGATTGTGTTTGCAGTTTCCATTAGATCTCAACAAGTTCAATCCATTGTATGATAATTTCATGATTATAAAAAAAGTGTAAATATATTTTATAGGTTTATTAATAATATTTAAATAATAAAAAAATCAACTCTAATCTCTAAATAAACCAATAGTCCTCTTTGTCTTTGAAAATAAGAGTTCCTTAAGGATAACAAACTATGGCTCATTCTTTGACTATGTTTTTACTTTAGGGTTATTTCACATTCTAATAGGAATCTGATAGTCATTTAAAATACTTTATAGGTTTTAAAAATATATTTTATCTCCATTCAAACAATATAACATTTTAACCTCTTACCCTTTTTTCATAGTATAGTACTAAAAAAATGTAGGTTATTTTGATAAGGTTGATTGTGTGTTGACCATGGCTGTAGGTGGTCATTTCAAGGATGACCTTGAATATATATATTTATTGGATAAATATTATTAAAACCATGAAATTATTCATATTTTAATTTTTTTTATGAATCTTCATGATCATTATACTTTATCATACACTATTATGCTTCAATACTCTTTGCAACATGGAGATGGATTTATCCTTCTAAGAATGTTGTAGGTGATGATTCTAGGTGTTCTTGGGACTGCTATATTATAATGGGGATCCTTATTGAGATGTTATTAATAAATTTATATCATTATTCACTTACCTTTACCTTATAATAATTTAAATATCTATTCTAATAACAACACTAGAATCTAATGGTAACCTAACCTCACTGTCCAGGCCAAACAAATGGTTGTAAGTGTTCATTTAGGTGTTTGTACGAAATGAGTACTATGTAAGAACATGAGGTGTAATTATGTGATATTTTAAACATTATATAATTAAATATTTCATATAAAACTAATTTTTTCTCCATAAACCTCCTTTACTTCCAAAATTTATACCTATCAATGATCTCACCTTCAAATCACTATTATGGTTGTAAGTGGAGATTTGGAAACTTGGAGTATGCCTAGTCATCCAATTGACAATATTATTGATATAATTTAGTTTCATCTTGGGTTTATATATTAATCCATAAAATTCATATTATTTTAACCCTATTGAGGCTTTATAACCTCCCAAAACATTCTCAAGTAGTCAAATATTCTGTTTTCACTTCTAGGCCTAAGTATGCCTAATTAGGCCTACTAGGATTTTTTCCATTTTACTAGTTGTTTTCTTATGAATTTTAAATTGATAAATATCCATTAAAATACATTTATTTCTCTTATACTATAAAAAAACTTAAATTATTCACCTACTTAGTTTCTCACTCCAAGGTGTGAGTAGTCAAGTGAGAATTCTTGACATGTTCATTTAGCAGACCTATAATCTACCATTTTATCTCTCCTAAATTATATTATGGAAATGAAAAATATTTTAAAACTTAAATTAAAAAAAAAATCCATTTAAAATTTAAAATCATTTAATTATGTATAACTCAAAAAATGCATCTTTTGGGGTAGCCTCAACTTGCCTTGTCAAATTTTTGAGAATGTGTAGGTCTAATTTTTTGCATTTTATTGAGTTTTATGAGGTATTAAGACTTAATTATTTTTTAATTATTAAAATTATGTACCTTAAAAACTATTAAAATATTTTTTTTCCAATATATAAATGAATAAAACATCTAAAATCAATAATTTAGGCCTGACACACACTCAAAAAACAAGAATCAAGAAACCTAGGAAGAGAGAAAAAGGTATTTCATGAGATTTATGAGGTCTCAAGACCTAGTTATTTTTTAATTTTAACCTTTAAATACACATAAAACTTATACAATCATTATATTTTATCATCCAACCTGTTAAATTCCTCAAAAAATCTTTTTTTGACTGTCTACATTTACATGCTAAAACTTTGAATTTTACAAATTTATAATTCTCTTAATTTTGCATTTAAATTTTGAATATGATCACTCTAGAAAGGTTTTTTAATAATTAAAATCACCCTAAAATTCCTAAAAAAACATTGAGATAAGGTTCAAATGATCCATCGTACCTTATATCCCTTTAAGAAGCTTGCCCAGCTCCATGTTAACTATCAACAAACAAACACAGGACTATGCCAAAATAGAGGATGATTACACTATTATTTTTACCAAAAAAATATAATGGAAACTTATAAAATATCAATTAAAATCACTTTTTATCAATTTTCATAGTTGGGTCTTACCTGTAGAGGCCTCAAAACTCTTTTTCCCCAAAAGTAGTTATCTAGCTACTTGAGTGAATGAGTTGGAAAGTGCCTCAATTTTGTAATAAAACATCAGATGATTACCTTGTTATCTAGGATAAATATATGTCATTAGAATATAAAATATTTCATAATTACCCTCTTTAACAAATTTTGAGGTTAGATCACCTCTCTAGAATCTTCAACCCTCCAATTTCTCTAAACTAGCCCTCAAGCTTAGGACTATGTATGGAGATTTCAAATATAACCTTGACTATAGTTCTTTCTTAGAAATTGAATTTTCATACCTTGAGATTTTATCTCACTTTTATCCACTTTTTAAAGTTATTTTAAATCACCTTGAAGGGACCTTCATGATCAAAAACCCTATAAGGCATATTAACTATCTCTTTCTCATGACACAAACCATGATGAGAAACTTAAAGAAGCTAGTTGTAGGTCTTCATCCTAATTGTGTATTTAAGAGAACCAAGGTTTTAATATCATGATAATGTCTCTAAATATTAAATATGATGTACTTACCTTGAATTGGTTTTCTTTAATTCCATAGAATCATCTCTTTCATCACTCCATTTAGGTCTCTTATACTTTCTTACATAGCACTACATGAGCCCAAAATGATAGTTGTAAGTGACTATTTATTGTTGAACAAGAAATTGTATTGTATGTGTGTTCAATATTGAATTGAAGTGTAAGGTTATGAAACTTTACATTTAATTATTCCTCCTTTAAATTATTCATAAAACCAAACTCATCACTAAACTACCTTGAGCTCTAGCTTTTCTCTCATACCACTACTCGCATCAAATAATGAATGGATATAAGTTGTGATCTGGAACCAAATTTAGAGTAAGATGCAAGGTTATTAACCTTATAATGTCATCAATACATTTTTAAAACACTTATATACTTCACTTTATGCTCTAAAAACTCAACTTTCATCCTCATCTTAAACTGAATATTCGCAATAGACTTATGGATATAGGTCATCATTCTAACTTGTACAGATTGAGTATAACATAGTGGAGGTGGGAAATAAGTCATAAATACAAGAGTTTTTATAAGATCCTCATTGAGTTATGTTTACCCTCCACACACTCTATCATGGTGATATATTATACCAATAGTTTATTCTACTTGATGCCACTGTTTAAGCCAATGAAGTATGGATGTAGATAACTATTCAACTTGAATATGATAGTGCCCTATATGGAGAATATGAGTGATCTAGTAATGAATCAAATTTAAAGATTTAACCATTAAATTTTAAACCCTTACACTATTTTCTCTTACCTAATACCAAGACCTTAATCCTGAAGTGGGGATCTCAAACAAAAACACCTACTTCTTCAGTCTTTTCTTCCTTTTGACTATTGTAGGTAGTCATTTCCCTCTATGACTTTTACCATCATCCCACCTAACAAAAATTTTATGATAATATTTTAATTTATTTCTCTATATAGTTTTAAATTTACTCTTGAGAAGGAATGGATTTAAATTTGTGTTCTTGAAACTTGATTTGGCTCATGAAACAAATCATTTCTTCCTCAGACCTCTATAACCTCCTTGTTTGTTATAGGTCAACATTAACTATTGACCTTTCTGAAATATGACTCCTTGAAAGAATTTAAAAATAATATTAACTTGGAATTTACACATATGGTTAATTTGACACTTTGGGTAAGGTGGAGATGTCAAAATTATGCTCTTATTTATTGCACACAGTCCTCATCAGTCTTCATGGTCAAAATATAGGTCTAATTTGTACATTCATTGTAAAGTAGACTTTTCTAGGTTTTTTTAATCCTTATGAGAGTCATATACCATCTCAATAGGTATAAATAATGTAATTAATCTTAAAAAAACCTATCAATCCCTTTTTACTCTTTCCTTCATGTCACATGTCATGACACTCTTTTTATCTTGCTCACAAAGATCTGGAGATGAAAGTGCACTACTAAACCTTAAAGTACTCTTGGTACTTTGAGAGAGTATGGCCTATTGAGCCTCATTTATACTAATTTTCATGACTAATTATTATTATTTGGGAAATTACGATTTTTAATATCATGATGACACCATTTATAAACCATTCAAACTCTAGAAGCTCATAACTATAACCATACCTTGTTGAAGAGACTGAATCACCAAAACTATCTAAAAGGATACTATGCTCAATTTTAAGTCATATATAAATTTTATTGGATGAGTGAAGAATGAAGTGACTTAATAATTTACTTGATAACCCCTAAAGATGAATTCACTTGCTTCATAACCCAGGTCTTGTTCCAAAACTAATTAAATTAACCATTCATAAAGACAACATAGGAAATAATTTTTATGCAATAAATACATTCATGGATTGATTTAAATAATGAAACCAATTATAATATTTCCTATATTACCATTTAATGACACCCATAAAATAATTATTCTTCATTGAATTTTGACATGAAGAAACATAAGAAAACATGGACCCTGCCTAGATAAATAGGCCATCTAGACACCCTGCACTATTAGCAATTGTTCATAAAGATGGAGAGATTAAATTTATAAAAAATATGATATATTTTAATTAAAATATTGTCCCTATCACTTCCAAACATATTATTTCCCAACTCTCTTTCTCCTAACTGTGTTGAGTGAAAACCTGAGGTCCTCCTAGAGTTGTCCAAAACTATACAAAAATGGTTTTTCCTTAGAATGAAAAACCAAAACCTTGTATATGAAATAAAAAACTTGGGAAATATTTTTTATTATTTAAATTACCTTATATTTCTTTTTAAAACCTTTTAAATTGATTAAATCCCCATTAATGGTTGAAAACTTGTTTCATGCCTAGTTTATAGCCAATAGGTTTTCCTTACCTCTGCTAGTTCTTGTGTTTGGATCTAATTTCAGAGGCATAAGAGGGTATATTATTGAAAAATGGATTCATAAATATGATATATTATATATTTTAATAGTAAAAAACTTCAAAAGCATATTTAACTAATGCTCTAAAAGGCCCAAAAATGCATCTTTTTGCTCTCAAACTCCTCTCCTTCAATCCAAATGACTTGAAATGGCCTTGAACATGTATAAATAAGGAAAATAATCCATAGGGAGATGTAATTAAGTAAAAAACAAATTCACTTCTCCAAAAAGTCACTTTTCACTTAAATTTTCTATTTAGAAGCCCCTTAAGATATCTAATGCACTTTTGAGGGTCTTTTGGGCAAATTGGATTTATTAGATATATTGTAATGTCCCTTACTTAGGGGATATTTTTATCTGCACAAAGCTCTGATACCACTGTGATATCCCCAACCAATTGGGAATATATAAACTCTAAAGCTCTGATCAAAGATCCAATTTTTACAAAATAAATATAGATTACAGATAAACAATAACCATAGTAAATCTTACAATAGTAGATCAAAGATCTTATCACTAGTTCAGATGAGTACAAATACAGTCCTCTCTTGTGCAAATCAAAGAATATTATAGATACGGTCTTAAAACCCTGAATTCATACAAACTGGGAATAAACTTGTAATTCTGGAAGTCTTGGTTTTTCTATGTCGTCACACAGACACCATCATCGGTCGATATCTCGCCGACATCGGTCACTGTCGGTCGGATTTCTGCCAGCGTCGGTCCTAAGTTGACCGATGTTAGTTACTAGAATCTCTCTACCTACCGAGGTCGGTACTTGCATGGATCTGTATGGACCTGTACGGACTTTGTACGACCGCCAATTTAGCACAACCTATCTGTTTAATCCCTGATCTAGAAATCTATGGTGTCTAATACAGCAGATCTCTCTCTGTATGATTTATTAAAACAAAACATAAACTAAATCAAGAAATACCTGGAATACTATGATAACTTCTATGTGAAGCTATCTCTCAAATCTGTATACCTCTGTGATAACTTCTGATGAAGCTATCTCTCAAGTTGGCAATAAATTAGTTGATATTTCACAGCCTCTAAATCGCACACAATGAAGAGTTGACGTTCTCCACTGCAATGGAATCTTGGAACCCTTGGCTCAATCTTCATAGAATAAATTCTTCAAAATCAATAATCAATAATCATATGCATAATCCATAATGGCCTCCATGTGAAACCCTTATACCCTCAAAAGATATGCTTGCCCTAATTAGGGTTTCTTAAATTAGCATTAGGGTTTCTAATTTAAAATTAGACCAAATAATTAATAATTAATAATTAATTATTAATGAGACCAAATAATTAATATTTGATTAAATCAATCAAATATTAATATCTCCCTCAATATACGTCAGATCCTCAAACCGATCGAAGCAGGTGAATCAGGGAGTGATTCCGCACATGACCATACCAAAATAAAGGTGCTCCACTGCATATCAAATATCCCTAAAAAGTAGGAGCTTAGGCCTAATGCATCTGAAATAACCTGAATGAAAACCAAATGTAGAAATTTTGTGAATCAAAGTCAAGCCAAGCTCCATTATGACCCTCTATCCATCCTATTAGCCTACGAAGGTCGTATAATAGGCTAATCATCAAATCTGTCAATGTCCATGAAAAAGGGGACATGACAATCCACCCCTCCATAAATTGCTTGTCCCCAAGCAATCTCGGAACAATGAACCACTCAATCCACCTGGATCCCAAATGTAGTTATGCTCTGCACTGCTGTGAATCAATGTGAGTACCTGTAATATCATCAGAAGTAAAACAAAGAGGAACCCATAATCAAATTGGCGAACACGACACAACCAATCTCTAAAATCACAACTGCCCTGGATGTGTCGATACTGTAGGCTGTGTAACAACCAACTATACCACACTGCCAAATGTGTGAGAAGAATCAATCTGGAGACTCGACTCCACTGGTATCTCAAACTCCTCAAAATCAAGTACTACCAAGTCCTGAATATGTGTGTGAGCCTCAACCACATGCTCCTCATAAGCAGCTATAGAAACATACTCATCACCAACACTCAGTGTACTAACATCTGAGTACACCTCCACACTCTGAATGCAAGCATCAGACTCATCCTCACTATCTAACTCCTGAGTTAAACTCACCTTAAGACAAAGCTCATCCACAACATCCTCAACTACTCCTACCTGTGAGGATAATGTAGATAAAACATTACCTGAAGATGTGTTAATATCTCCCTGTACTGGATCAGCATGACTGTCAAACTCATCATGCAAGTTATTACATGTCATAGGGAAAGCACTATGATCCTTGGGCCTATTAATTAAATTCTTTAACCACATACAAGCTCTAGGTGAGACATTTCTCCCTTTTGTCTAGACATACCATAAATCTTCTGCCAAAAGTTTAGAAATTTTATCCTCCTCCTCAAACAAGATTGTGAACATAATAGAGTGCATTGATGCCAATATATTGCTAGAATGAAACTCATCTAAAATATTCCAAAATATTTTAAACATCATGCGAATTTCACCAATACAACCTACTAACATCATAATGTTTTCAAACCCATACCTGGCAAATGTTTCAAGTAATCTTGTCCTCCTTGAGAAATGAGGGTCTCTAATGTTATCCAACTTTTCGAAGCTTTTTACCATGGCATAAAGTACCTCTCTCATAATCTGATCATCATTAAAATCAAAGCCAGCTATGATCCTCATGATTTCACTAATACAAGAGAGAGTTGCAAGTCTTACCACCTCATCATGATGTCTCAATAATCGGGGCTTCACCAACGAATCAAACGCTGGAGATAACGTTGTTTGCATCTCATAAGAATTTAACTGCTCAACCTTGCTTAAATAAATTTCTAACTCCTCCAAAGTTTTTAGAATGTCATCTGCTTGCTGGAATGGATTATCTAGCTTCTTCTTTGCATTGTGCATTCTTTCTTCCAAATCTTTGACATCTGTTAAAGCCATACCGATACCCAAGCTACCCAATAGGATGGCAAGACATTAGCTCTGATGTGCCCAACAGGATGGCAAGAATTTGGCTCTGATACCACTATAATGTCCCTTACTTAGGGGCTCTTTTTATCTACACAAAGCTCTGATACCACTGTGATATCCCCAACCAATTGGGAATATATAAACTCTAAAGCTCTGATCAAAGATCCAATTTTTACAAAATAAATTCAGATTACAGATAAACAATAACAATAGTAAATCTTATAATAGTAGATCAAAGATCTTATCACTAGTTCAGATGAGTACAAATACAGTCCTCTCTTATGAAAATCAAAGAATATTATAGATACGGTCTTAAAACCCTGAATTCATGCAAACTGGGAATAAACTTGTAATTCTGGAAGTCTTGGTTTTTCTGTGTCGTCACACAGACGCCGTCGTCGGTCGATATCTCACCGACGTCGGTCACTGTCGGTCAAATTTTTGCTGGCGTCGGTCCTAAGTCGACCGATGTCGGTTACTGGAAGCTCTCTACCTACCAAGGTCGATACCTGCGTGGATCTGTACGGACTTCGTACAGCCGCTAATTTAACACAACCTATCTATTTGATCCCTGATCTAGAAATCTATGGTGTCTAATACAGCAGATCTCTCTCTATATGATTTATTAAAACAAAACATAAACTAAATCAAGAAATACCTAGAATACTATAACTTCTGTGTGAAGCTATCTCTCAAATCTGTATACCTCTGTGATAACTTCTGGATGAAGCTATCTCTCAAGTTGGCAATAAATCAGTTGATATTTCACAGCCTCTAAATCGCACACAATGAAAAGTTGACGTTCTCCACTGCAATGGAATCCTGGAACCCTTGGCTCAGTCTTCACAGAAGAAATTCTTCAAAATCAATAATCAATAATCATATGCATAATCCATAATGGCCTCCATGTGAAACCCTTATACCCTCAAAAGATATGCTTGCCCTAATTAGGGTTTCTTAAATTAGCATTAGGGTTTCTAATTTAAAATTAGACCAAATAATTAATAATTAATTATTAATGAGACCAAATAATTAATATTTGATTAGATCAATCAAATATTAATATCTCCCTCAATATACGTCGGATCCTCAAACCGATCGAAGCAGGTGAATCAGGGAGTGATTCCGCACATGACCATACCAAAATAAAGGTGCTCCGCTGCATATCAAATATACCTAAAAAGTAGGAGCTCAGGCCCAATGCATCTAAAATAATTTGAATGAAAACCAAATGTAGAAATTTTGTGAATCAAAGTCAAGCCAAGCTCCATTATGACCCTCTATCCATCCTATTAGCCTACGAAGGTCGTATAATAGGCTAATCATCAAATCTATCAATGTCCATGAAAAAGGGGACATGACATATATCTTTTGGCCCATTAGAATATATGACACTTTTCACAAAACTTATTCCTACCCCTGAATTCTCAAACACCTTGGAAACTATTTATATCCTTTACTTGTAGTTCAAGCCCTATTTATAGGCTATTTTGCTTAAAATCTCCAAATATACCTTAAAACTTGCTAATGTGTTTCAAAAGAGTGCAAGGAACATGAGTTAGGGTCATGAAATTTGTATTATCCTTCAAAAATTGGATCATCCACTTCACTAAGACTCTACATAGCTCCCAACACCACACCAATACCTTCTAAGATATTATACTGCATCATCAAGTCAGGACTAAAATGAGACTTATCATGCAGGCAAAAGGTCACTGAATGGTCTAGGAGAGTGGCCTAATCCATCTAGGCAAGAGTTTTGTATGTAATAAAATTTTGGCCAATGGTATAATTTAGTGTAATTTATTAAACAAAAATTTGAGGTCTTTGATCATTTTTAGGACTTCAAGGCAGTTGTAGAAAAACAATCAAGTAATTCCATCAATATTTTGGACACCAATAATGATGGTGAGTATTTCTATAATTATTTTGAGTAATTATGAACTTTAGATGGGATTAAACTATAGTGTACATTTCCATATATTCCTTATTATAATGGTGTTTTGTAGTGCAAGAATATGTCCTTGAAGAAAATGGCCACCTATAGGATACACTCCAAGTATCTTACACATCAATACATCAAATATGCTTTTTATATCCATAATTGAGTTCCTCATAAAAAATTAAAGGCACTCATTCCTTTTTAATCTTGGAGTGATAAAAACCCCACAATAAAACACTTATGAATCTTTGGATCTCTTGTTATGGCCTACATTATTAATAAGAAATGCAAGGTAATGGAACCTCAGAGTTAGCATTATACTGCACTAGATATCTTATGGGTGTTAAGGGATGCATACTTCATTCCACAACTCATGATTTGTTCATTTAGACAATTTTTAATTTTTGAGAGAGTCATCTATACTATACACATGATAATCATCTATATTCCTTAGATGTACTAAGATTTTATGACAATTATAATGATTCAAATATTCCTAATAAGCTTCTTGATGATCTAGAATCTTATTCTAGTTCTGATAATGAAAATAGTGATGATAATTCACCTTCCCCTTCTCCCATAATATCTTTAGAGAATGAGTAATCTAATCTTAAATCTATGACATTTGGTCTTCTTTAGGCTAGATATACATTTAAAAGTCTTAGCCATTAGGTTGGAGATCCATTGGACACTAGGTGAACCCATTAAAAATAATAGAATGCCCCACATGCATTCATTACATCTACTTTTGAACCATAATATTATTATGAGGTATTATGCAATTATGAGTGGGATACAACTATGGAAGAGAAGTATGGGTCCTTAATAAGGAGTAACATTTGTTATTTAGTCCCTCTTCCTAATGGAAGAAAACTTGTTTGATGTAGGTGGATATACTAAAAGAAATTATAGTAGATGGTTCTATACAAAATTTTAAATCACATTTTCATAAAAAAGGGATTTTATTAGGTATCTACCATTAACTATAATGAGACATTTTCCCATTGCCAAAATTAACTCAATCTAACTCACTCTTTCCATTATTGTAACACATTATTGGTATGTTCATTAGATATATGTTAATATTACCTTTATTCATGGTGAACTTAAAGATATTATATATATGGAGAAACCAAAAGGATTTATGGATTTTTTATGCAATGGGAAATGTAACAGATCTAGAAATCAATCCTAGCTCGGAGAAGATAGATCTTACTTACACTTATGATTGGAGATACATTAGATAATTGGGTTAATGACCAATATGGATTTTTTATACCTATATAAGGGATATATTATGATAATAATATCACTAAATTGGGTTATAAATGCTCTAGTCAATAAAAAATACACAATAACACTAACTAGGTTCTATGTTTTCATATTTACTATAAAGTAAAACATAATATAGTGCTCACCAAAGCTTGTGACATAAAGTGGGGGGGGGGGGTAATAAACACTAAAAGTAAACATTCATAAAATATATATACTCACACCAATGTATATGAGATCATAATTCATGGAAGATAAGTGTAAATGCATATCTATCTACTCTTACAAAGGAGGAACAAAGTTATGAATACTTAGCTTCAAAGATGAACCCACCAAAACTCAATCCATTCCTTGTCCAAGTTAATTTACAAGAGGTTATGGTGGTATTTAAGGATAAAAAGAATAAATTATCTCTAGTCTATAGAACCTATCGATTTATCAAAAAGTCTTCTCCATAAGACAAGATCTATATCTCTAAATAAAGTATGAAACTTTAAGCTTGTTCCTCAAGTAGAATGGTAGATAAGTAGATGCACAATATATATTACTTATTCTTCTCTTCTCTTAGAAATGGATAAATTAATGTGTTTATATAGCTATATATAACCCTAAAAAATTCCAAAAAATTAGGATATAAAGGTTGACCTAATTGACCTAGTACAAAAATTAGCAAAAATTAACTAGGTTATGAAATATGTTGAACATGGACAACCTGGTTCTTAATAAGCTTTGTAAATAACAATACAATGTTGATATGGCTGACTTAGTCATGTAAACTACCAAAAAGGCATTTAGGTTAGGGAAAGGGATAATGAAGGTGTTAAAATACTAAAAGAGGGTGAAAAATAGGATTCAAAGCTTAGGGGAATGGTTTTAAGAGATGAGTATGTAAATAGCAAGTGGTAAAGGGGATAAAAATATTGCAAAGCACCAATGGTACTCCCACCCCTTTATCGATGCACCCTTTAGGAAATGCACTCAGATAGATTAAGACTTGATAGGTTCCTATAAGATATAAAGTATCAATAATTGATAAAGTTTGAAAATGTTGTGTATACATATGCCCCACTCGAAGCTCCTCACATGTCATGTAGGTGCAACATGAGATGGTTATTCATGAAAATAGCATAGAGACACATAATGTTAAAGCTAAATAAAGTGAATTAAGGAGAAAATAAGATAAATGAAAGGATATAATTGAAAAACACATACCTTTACTTACCTTAGTGTTGTAGATAAATAAGGAGATGTGATAAATGTGAAGGTGTCCAATGTGAGGAACATTAGGCAAACATGTAGAGTTAGTGAAAAGGAGTGAGAAATCAAAAAAATTGCAACATGTACATATAATAATTAAAAATATTCATTATGACATCAATATTTTGGAAAATTTTATGGTTTGGAAAAAAGTTAGTAGAGATAAAGATATGAGTAAAATAAGAAATCTGATGATAAAACATTGAAAGTTAAATAATTTTTGAAATAGTAAATATAAATAGGGTGAAAAAGAATTAATTTGTAATTATTTACTATTTAAAGAATAATATAAATCTGATAGACCTAGTAAGAAACTATAAATCTAGGATACCATGAGACCAGTGGTGTTGTTGAGTACATGGAGATAAGAGAGGTTTCTAATCGGCCAGTTGGGTTACCCCATGTGGTTGATAATAAGTTACCTTAGGTTTCTATATTGAGATATGACTAGGTAGTGTGGGTTTTGCCCCATATGTTAGTGCTATAAGTAGTCACATGAAGTGAGATCATGTGGAAACCCTACATACATATTGATACTATTTTCCTTAGTTGGGTTATCATGGTGTCAGGGCTAGCTCAAGTATGGATCATAGGCCACTATACTTGGTGGGTAGAGCCATATCTAATGGCATGTTTTCTAGGGTATTTTTTACTCTCTCACCTAATATATCATCTCATAGTGCTTAATTTTTTTATCACAACATGATATATATCTGAGGGGAGAGGAGGAAGAAGAGCATCAATAGAGAGACTACTGATCAGTCTATGGTGTGTGAAACCATGGACTATTTTAGCATGATATCTAGTAGCTAGAGGAGGAGAGGGCATGGATGTGGATGAAAGGTTGTAGTAAGTACTAAAATAGGCACCATAAGTGAAGGAGTGACATCCACCTTAGGCATACTAGTGATGGATATGCCATCATTAAGATCAAGCACAGATGAGAATAGTCACGTAGGATGACCTGAAAATCATCCTAGGGTATAGCTAGTTGATAGAGGTACCATTGAGGAGAGGCATAAGGTGTGTATAGGTGGTGACTCTAGAATTTATTATGATTGGGAGGTGACTAATGAAAGAGTTACTTAGGGGAAAATTGATGGAGATACCATTCTTTGTGGACAAGTAGATGGGGAGAGGGTGGTTGGTGATATCAGGATAGGTAAGAAAGGTTAAATTTGTTAGTCTTTGAGATAGAATAATAGTTTTCTCTGATTGTAGATAGATATATTTTGAGATGTATATGTGATATGATATCTATATAGGTTTGGGTTTTTGCATAACCTATGATAGAGGAGACCATGTAGGGGTGCTTAGTCATATCATCACACCATGACATTTTAGATGGATTTTTGTCACCATACAACCCAACCACACTGGATGTTCCTATGGCACTATTTAACCCAGCTCAAACAAGTTAGTTAAAACTAGTGGGGGAGGTGGTGAGGTAGATATAGACACATAGAGATGGATTATAGACACAAAAAGGGGTGGGATTAGGATAGGCATAGACTTAGTAGGCCCTAATTTAGGAGAGAGCCACACACATGGATACCATAATCCAATTGGGATATGTATAGGCCTAGGTGTCCAACCTATAGGGATAGGTATCGGGGTTGACATCACAAACTACCTCATTACATCATACTATGTAGAGAGGGTGATTTAAGACATATACGAGAAGTGTGGCTAGGCCACAAGATAGGCATGATGGGTCTCAATCATAGATCTAAAGTGATGTATTTTTGCATTTTGCATAAAAACATATGATATAGAGAGATATATTGTTTGGATAGTTGGATATTATTTCATGGGTTATATGTTGGTTGTGGTTTTTTATGGATAAATATATTTATTTATAGAACGTGTATTTTAGTTTTGTTGTATATGCTATAATAAATATATGTGGAGTGTTTTATTTTATAGCATTATGGAGTACACATGCATGGTTAAAAAGAAACAAACAAAAAGGACTTGGAAAATAATGATTAATCAAAAACAAATGCACTACACATTATATCATGATGGGAAATGTGTACTAAAAAAAAATTACTAAGTATAATAAACAAAAAAGTGGTAAACAAGAGGGCAAATTTGTTTTAAACAATGAAAATGATTGTCACCAAATTAAAACAAGTAAAAACACACTATATCACATTGGGAAGAATGAAAATAATGTAATAAAATGGAAAGAATGTGAAAGACCAATGGTATACGAATAAATCAATTAAGTATATAAATCATACTAAATCATGTTGGGACGTATAAAAGAGAAACAAAATTTTAAAATGCTTTTAAATTAATCACACTAATTCAAGTTGGAAAGTATGATAAGCTTAAGAAAAATGGTTGGATTCTTACAAGCAATCAAAAAATAAGAAGATAAAAGTGAAACATTAATGAAGTAAGCATAAAAAATACTAAATAAAGATGGGAAACATGTCAATGATGTGTAACTAACAATCAATCACATCTTATCTCATATTTGACACATGTAATTTCATTGTGACTTAGGTTTTTGTAAATTTTGTGAGGAAGGTTAGGTCCCATCCATAGTTTATGTATTTTAGTATTCCTCCTCCATATAAACTTGGAATGACCAATCATGAGAAATAAAGTGTTACAAATGAATGAGATTTACATGTAGGCTAAAGGAAGCTAAGTATCCCAAGATATGATTGACTAAAACACTTAGGATTAACTATGAACCAATATGTTATCTCAAGTATCAACCATGTGTATCCTTAGTTTTTGAAAGATAATAAAGGGGAATAAGGGGAGATCCAAAGTGGAATGATAAAAGGAGATTATAATGAGATGAATTGTTGGATAACTAGTCAAATAGTAAATAAGGAATGACTAAATGGAGTAAGGTTTGTATAACCAAGTCACAAAGATAATTATCCATATTTATAGAGATAAGATAGAAAATATTCATGAAATATAAATAGATAGCTATAGATAAGGAAAACATAGAGAAAAAGTATGTAATCATGAAAAATATTTCATAAGATAACATAAGGAATAAAATTACATCATAATCAACATGTAATTCAAAATAAAAGTCATCATATGATATAGATAAAATTTTGACATAATGTCAGATGATATAAAATAAATAAATGTAAATTTGGAGCACACATCCAATCCAAATTAAATAACACCACGATTGTGTTAATAAATATTTATATATTTATCCACACATACTATCTATAACATTCGATAAGTCTTTATGAAGCTGAACTTGGACTGAAACCAAAGCATCATTAATCTTCAAGGAAAGTCAATAGAATACTTCACGTCAAATCTCCTTGATGGAAAATGTAGGAATGCCTAAAGGATCATGGTGATGAGGTATATCATGTAGGGGATTCTCAAGATAAGTAATGGGAGTGGACTCTATGAGAGGTGAAGGGGTCATCAGTGGATAATGAGCCACAGGTGAAGGAGTCACTAGTGGAGAAGGATCCACAAGTGAGGGAAGATCTATAGGTGAAATAATCATGGGTGGAGAAGGGACCATAGGTGGTGGATCCATGGGGAAAGAAGGGAAGTCTTATTATGAGGGAAAATTATAGGAGGAAGGGTAGTAGGTATATGAATGGTTATGAGGTGATCCTTGAGAGTTGCTGAAGGATGCGAAAATGATCAATGTGATGAGTACCACATCGATGTTAGAGATAATATACTTCTCCATAATTAGGAAGATATTTAGGTAATAATTTTGGGGTAGGTGTAGCCTTATCTATGTGTTGATGATTGGTGGGATTCAAGGTATCTAAATATTACTATATCTTATAATAATGCATGAATGAATGATTATCTATGTTGTGAAAGCAACAAGTCTACTTATCAGTAGACTTTCAAATTGTACTAACAAAAGGAGTGGAAATGGAAGTAAATAAGGATAGTTTAATGAATTATCTCTAGTCCAATGACTAAAAAATTTATGAATATCACAATATGGTTGATTGGCCCATTTGGTAGGCAAAATATGAAACTATGGTAAAGGGATAAAACCACCATCACAAGAAGGTGGGGATGGTGGAGATATTGGGCAAGGATTGAATAAAATATTGATATGATCTAAAATTATAAGATATTCAGATAGAAATGGAGTGGGAATAGGATCCAAATTAGGGTCTATTGAGGAAGGGGTGGGGTGTATAGAAGGCTAAAGGATAGTCACAAGCATCTTGGGGATAAGTTAGCTAGAGGGGTCTTGGTATCAAGTAAAGTGATAGGGACTAGTCATGGCATAATCTATAAGTACACTCTTATGATGCTATTAAAAGATTAGAGGTGTGTGTACTATCTCTACCTTGTGAACAAGAGGAAAATAATAAAATTAGGAATGATATAGGATGGAATATTGGAAGAAATACAAAAATATTAAAGCAAAGTGGAATGATAATGAATAATTTCAACATCATGGTATTAAAAAATACCTCTTAATAATGGATCATATAAGGTATCTCCATCCTCATAATTAGGTGTATTAATATCAATGGAATATTTAGGGATGACCTTGTCATCTGATGTGGTGTAATTAATGGAATATTGTCTTAGTTAAGATAATGAGTATATCATCTCTAGGTGGTTGATAGAATGAGGTTGTAAAGAAAAGGGAAGATGAAAAATGAGATGAGGTGAGATATATAAGGTTTTAATATTGATATTGATCTCTTTAGGCTCATCATCATCAAAATCTAGGAGGTTAGGGGGTATATTATTGATGAGTTTAAGGTGACCATTATAACCTCAGGTGGAGTTGATAGGAAAGTCAAACTATTGAGATTCACAAAATAGAATGCTTGGTAAGGGTTCAAGGGTGGGAATATTTAATATACCATGGTCTTTTAATTTTTAAAAATTCTAAGGGTTAATGTCATCTTGAATCATATATATTTCCCCATTATGAGGAAATTTAACACATTATCAAATGGAAGAGGCAACAACTCTCATGAAATGAGTCTATGGCCTACCAATTATAATGTTATAGGATAGAGGAATGTTGAATATCATCACCTTCATGAAAATGGTGATAGGTGAGATGGTGAAAGTGAGCCAAACACAACATAAGGGAGGCATTTGTCTTCTATCATATCCTTTACATGTGTTGTGTGTAGACTTAAGATTACTTTTGAAATATGTAAGGGTTTTGGTAAAATCAATAGAGGCAACTCAATTGACTGAATCCTCATCAATCAAGGTATGCTTGACTTGTATATCACCAATTTAGACACTGATAAAGAGAGGAGGATCATCCACATGAAGTAGAATCTCATTGAGGATCATAAAATCAATAAGGAATTTTAGGGAAAGAGAAGTGTCCATTGTTTCATCAATGTTTATGGACATCTCTTTGCACTATTTTAAAATTTTATCTTCTAATATAGATAAGGTGTCTTCTCATCTTGCTAGGGGAGGATGAGGGATGTTCATTTCAAAAAAGAGCTACATAATATGATTATAATTACATGGAGAGGTCTACATAAGTTTGAGAAATGGGATTTGATATGGGATATTAGTAATCTTTATAATATGATCACACTCATCGTAATCCATAAGAGGACTATTGTAAAGAGGTTCATATTATTAAATGAGGTCCTTAGAAGGAGGATCCAAAGTACATGTTAATTTATGTTGATAATATGTGGAAGGTTTAATTGGAGGACAAATTTGTTGATTGTGTTAAGAATATGGGGTAGTTGATGGAGGCTTGGTTTGAGATGGATTAGAAGAAGTGTTGATAGAAGTTTAGGTATCATTGGTGATGGGTAAATAGGTAGGAGTGGTATAAATGGTATGAGAAGTGTTTATAATGGAGGTGTTGGAATTGGTTCATTAAAAGATATAAGGTCTTCTTGCCCCAACTCTATTAAGTGATTTAGGGAAGAGTCTTAGATAATATTAAAAGTGAGAGACAATTGAGGAGTGTGGATAGGATAATGATAAATGAAGGAAACAACCCTTCACATATTAGTCATATTGACCAAATTATCTTTAGGAGTTGGGCTAAGAAGACTAACAACATTATTAGTATAATAGGTAGGCTTATCTTGGTTGCCCTAGTAATTCAAAATAGGATCTTTATAGATGGCCAAATGAGCATTAGCCTATTATAAAGATTGAGATTTAGGTTGTGTTTCATGGTATTTTAAGGTAATATCATATTATTATTTATGTTTATTAATGATATAATCATGGTGAAAATTAGGACCAAGAAGGAAATCTATAGCTAAATTATGAAGTTGCCTACAAGTCTCATGAGAATGACCCCAACTAGCATGAAACCAAAACCATTTATTGGGATCATACTAGGATTTAATGAGATGAATGGGATCAATTTATCATAGAATAACCCTTCGTATAGTTTTTTTTAATTCTAATAATGATAAATGTTTATGAATATTGATGTTATTTGTTGAAGATAAATGAGGATGAGTGATGTGGTTAAGAGAGGAAGCTTGTTTCTAATCCTAGTTGGGAATAATATCTTGAATAGTATGAATGGTATCATGATTATTATTATTATTATTTATTAACATATGAGTACACATAGATTTTTGGGATGTCTTTAATTGATGCATGAGGAAATCTTGATGCTTTGTTTGGTCATTATCTTCTTCCAAAGTTCATAGTGAGAGAGTCTGGACCTGATATTATAATTTGGGATAAATAACATTGGTAAATAGATGAAATAGGTTGTCATCTACCATATTATTTTCAAATTTTTTATATAATATATTCCAAAATTTGATGAAATATTGTGTTATTTTAGTCTCAAGTTTCTTATAATTGATAAAATAGGCCAAGCTATTTTTAGGGTGATCACTAGTTTGGAACCCTTAGATGAGATCATTGACTAAATCTTCAAAAATGGTGATGGATTGAGATTTGATTTAGTTATAAAAATATAAATCATCACTCATGATATTTTTTGATAATGGATTGGTAGGAACATAAGTATTTAACTTGACCCAATCTTTGTCTAGATTTTCAAATTTTTTAAGTGGAGAGTATGATTAGTTAACCCATTATACGTAATGGTAGGGGTGATGCCTACTATATCAATGTTATATGTTTGAGGTGTAATAGGATAATTTTAAAGGTTATTGATTATTTTTTAACAAGAATTGGTTGAGAGATAACATTACCATGAGAATCTCAAACAGGAGGTGGGGGAACATTTTGGTTATGCATTCCCCATGGAACCTATTGAGGGTATATTTGAAGATGGATTAAATGATTTTGAATTTTCATCATTTAATTCTAATTTTTATATTGCAAATAATTCATTTTATTAAGAGTATTTAAGAGAATTTGATGTATTTTAGTGGTATTATTAGCATTGTGTGAAACATTGTAATTAGCAGTAGTGGCTCAGGTACCACTATGACTGTTATTAGTAGCTTGAGAAGAATTTTTATTAATTAAGGCACTATTAGCATGATTTTATTATGTGGAAAAATATGTACTAGTAGAGGGATGAGAAGAATCAACAATAGAGGCATGATTACCATGGGTAGCAAATAATGCGCTAGTAAAATAATTAAGAAGAACAGGTCTTAGAAGAGGTCAACTAGATGTGGAACATACCATGTTAGTAGAGATACTAGGCATGAAAGTATAGTAAATCAAAGAGGAATATGTCATGGTATGAGAAGGGGTCAAAATATAGGGAAGAGGTTGATAATCAAATAATCTAGTGTCCCCAAATCTGTGTGAGAATGTGGGAGAAGGTGAATGGGGTTCTTCAACTTGACCACTTATCATGAGATGGTAAATAGTAAAAGGATATTTTCCTTGATGTTGAAAAAAATAATTGATGAAGAAGAAAATTTTAGGGGTACACTCTAATTCAATTTTATCTTCAAATGAGAAGAGTGTATTATGAACTCAAGAGGAATGAAGAGGGGTTACATTGTTTGTAGTACAAGTGGCTACATGCACATTACTTTCATCTAGGGTAGGAGACACAAGCTACTTATGGGAGAACATATTAGGGTTAGTAAATATAATCATATCTATGGAATTAAATTTAGTGTTGTATTTAAATATGAATTTTATGATGAGGGAGAAAGATTAAGGAAGCCAAATTTGATGCAAAAGCAAAGAGACAATAAGGATATAGAGTCAACCAAGTTGATTGTGTTCTATAATCTAAGGGATAGATAAGGATACATGTTCAACTAGGTTGACTTAGTAATTTTACCTAACTAACATAAAAGAGTATATGATTTACTAGGTCAACTTAGTAAAATAAATAGGGTAGGAAACTGAGCTAAGAAGGATATAGGGTAAACTAAGTTAACTTAGTAATGCAAATTGCATAGCAAAAAAGAGTATAGGGTCGACTAGGTTGATTTAGTACTATAAATAGGGGAAACACAATCTAGAAGATATTGTGTCAAATGTAATGATAGGGTGATAAAAATAAGGAAAAATTTACAATGTAATTGAAGTCAAAAATGGAATCAAACACACAAACAACTCGATCAATGAGAATGATCCAATTGGGGCACATAACATAACATCTTGTACCAATGCTGATCAATTCAATTTTTTGTAATACAACACATTATTATCAAATAAAAACTAATCAACTAGAAATTTAATGATAACTAAGCTATCATCCTATGTGTTATTAGATTAATAGGAAGTATTATTTTAAGTTTGATAGGGAAGTTGCCTAAAAATAGGGAACTAAAAAAGAATCTATAGATGGTTTCAAGATGTTAAAGGCGAAAATGATCTATGTTAGCAATGGTACTAGATTATTATTGGGTCTTATCCCCTCACTTCATGATCCCATAATGATAATGGTGTTAGGTGCTTTCTCAATATATACCATTAACCACATGTTTATAATTGGCTAGAAAATAAAGTTGACTTCCCCTTTGGTCATGAAATCCAATTAGGTAGGCCTTAGGAAGATAAATTCTAAATGTGTTTAAAATATTGTGTGATTTAGTAGTGTGTGCAAATAGAGAAAAATAGTGTAAATAAATGACAATTCGAAAAACTTCCTAATTAGACTATGTGAGCTACTCTAAGCATGAAAATAGCTAAAAATGAAAGTGTGAATTAATTACTAGTAAATATTTGTTGATTCCTAAATGAAAAATGGTATAAAGTTGGTTTAGATGACATTATATATAAACATTACAAAACAAATTCAATTTGGGTCACTATTATTTGTGGAAGCATGAGTCTTTAAGAATAAAGTCCACTTGGTCAACTTAGTCTTTTAGATAGAATACATGCTACATAACTATGTCGAGAAAGTCAACTTAATTTTCTATAGGATTATAGTTTTAAAGACTAAACTTACACAAAATAGAACTGTAATGAAGTAGTGAATTGATAGATAGAGAAAGAGAGTAACCTTGGTGGGTTAGAGGATGATTAGGATTGAAAATTTTCTACTAAAGTGCCTTGAATGTTGCTTTCAAATGATATAAACTAAGTAGACCTATTTGATTTAGTTTGTTGATTTAGATGTTGACTAAGAGATTAAGTCAACTTGTTTGACTTAGTTTGTTGATCTAGATGTTGAATGAGAGACTAAGTTGACATGTTTAACTTAGATTATTGATTTGGATGTTTATTGAGAGACTAAGCCAACCTATTCAACTTAGTTTGTTGATTTAGATGTGGACTAAGAGACTAAATTGACATGTTTAACTTAGATTATTGATCTGGAACTAAATAAGAGTATTGTGTTCACCTATCTAATATAGTAACATGTATTTGATGAAGACCTACATAGAAAAAATAATGTCATTTTGATATGATTATGTGTTAAACCTTCACACAAAAGTTATAACTATACCATCTTGGTCGACATAATAACACAAATATAGAAAAATAATAAAATGACATAAATGAAAGCATCAAATAAAACCTACAAGGGTTAGATTCATGTTGGATTTACCATAATGTATATAATAGTAAATAAAACAAATCTAAAAATCAATCCTATCTTGAAGAAAGATCCTATTTACACTTTTGATAGAGGATACATTAGATAATCAGGGTCATGACCAATATGGATCTTATAAACCTATCCAAGGGATATTTTACCATAATAATGTACTAGGGAGGGTTCCAAAGCCTCAAGTCAAGCGAAACTATGTAATAACCCTAACTAGGTCCTACATTTTCATATTTAGTAAACTAATAATAGGTAAATCAAAAGCTAATCTAGTGTTCACCAATGTTTGTGCACAAAGTGGGGCATAATAAACACTAAAATTAAACATACATACATACATATATATATATATATATATATATATATATATATATATATATATATATATATACACACACACTCTTGTCAATGTATACATAATCCAAATTCATGGAAGATAAGTGAAAATTCATATTTATCTACTCTCACAAAGAAGGAATAAAGTTAGGAATACTTACCTTCAAATACTAACCCATTGAGCCTTAATATCTCCCTTGGACAAGGTGATTTTCAAGAGGTTGTTTTGGTATGTAAGGATGACAATGATAAATTAGATCTAGGCTACCCAACCTATCAATGCATTTAAAATATTTCTCTGTAAGACAAGATCCATATCTCCAAAGAAAGTATGAAACCCTTAGTTTACTCCTCAAGTAGAATTGTGGATAAGTAGATATGAAATATATCTTACTTCTTATTCTCTTCTCTTAGAAATGGTGAAATTAATGTGTTTATATAGGTAGATCTAACCCTAAATATTTCTTAAAAATTATGCCAATAAGGTTGACCTGGTCAACCTAGTACTAAAATTGGTAAAAACTAACTAGGTTATGAACTATGATAGCCATGGTTGACCTATTTCCTAGTAATCTTTGTAAATAAGAGTAAAAGGTTGATGTGGTAGACTTAGTCATGTAAACTACCAAAAAGGGGTTTATGTTAGGGAAAGGGATCATGAAGGTGGTAAAATAGTAGAGGAGGGTGCAAAATAGGAGGCAAATCTTAGGAGAATATTTTTTAGGAGATAAGTGTGTAGATAGTAAGTGTAAAAAAGAGATAAAAATACTATGAAGCACCAATGGTATACCCACCCCTTTCCTAGTGCACCCCTTAGAATGTACACTCAGAGAGACTGAGACTCAATAGGTTTCTACAAGATAGAAATCAACAATAATTGATAAAGTTTGAAAATATTATGTGTATATAGAATATTCCTCCTTAGTTTGAAAAAATCATAAATCTATTATGGCCTCAAATAATCTCCTTAATATTATTATGCCAAGAGGGACTCCTTTCTTCTATCTAATGGATTCACTAGACACCATTCTAATTAAAATGTATACATTTTATAATAGGATGATTCACTATTGATTATATTTCTCTATGTGATGACTATTGAACATAGGGAGTTCTTCGTCCACCATTAAAATATTTAAAACAACTTTGTTTGATAGGATCTCAATGACTGACTTGGGCTTGTTGTATTACTTCCTCAAGATTAAAATTTCTTAGTCTGACTTTAGGATCACTATTACACAATCCAAATATGATCTTAATTTGCTTGCAGAATTTAACATGGCTGACTGTAAGCTAGATCCAACTCCATTTCTATCTAGTTTGAATCTTGAGGTTGATTGTCCATCTCCTTTGGTTGATGTTACCTCATATAAAAAAATTCTTTAGTCTCATCTACCTTACACACACTAGACCTAACATTTCATATTTAGTTGCCATGGTCTTTATATTTATGTAGGAACCATATGAGCTACACTAAAAATTATCTAAGTAGATTATAAAATAAAATTAGGGTGCTCATAGTTTCAAGATTAATTATGGATTAGGCATCAATGTTGACTTGATTGAATATTCAAATTAAGATTGGGCTGGTAATATTTATAATCATAAGTATGCTTTAAGATATAGTTTTTCCCTTAGTTTAGATCTAATTATTTGATCAATAAATAATTATAATGTTATTGATTTATATTCTATTAAAGTAGAATACTGAGGAGTTGTTAATATTTCCACTAAGTCTATTTGGCTTTAGGGGATTCTTTCTAGGTGAGGTATCCAATTTAGATAACCATGTCATTTTGTATGAAAATAAAATCACAATCTAGATCTATAGGAATCTCATCCTTCATAGTAGACAAAGCATATCAATATTCACATGCATTTCATTATGTACTTCACCATGAGAAAGTAACTAATCTCTGCTACATCCAAAAAATAGAACAAATTAATGATATAATCATTGAACCCTTCAATAAGAGTAAGTATCTTCATTTTCAATCTCTTCTCAAGGTTCAAGTAGATTTAACATCTTCCACTAAGGGATTTATAAGTACTTGGTTTCCTCATCAAGCCTTTGAGCTAGGACAAAATTCTACTACCCACTTAATTTACAGTTAACGGGGGTGTTATTGTAGGCTTTTTCCTAGTATGTGGTTTTAACTACACGGTCTAATTAGTTTTATTGGGTTAATAATAGGTCATTAGGGAAATGTGCCTTAAGTCATTTTCTAATTATTAGTTGATTTAATTACCATTTTTAGGTGAATTAATTCATCATTATGTTATGTACCTTTTTATGTACATTTTGGCTAATTAATGAACATTCATTAGTTTAAATTTTGGTTGGATAGAAAAACTTCTTCCATTTGAAGAATTTTTCTAATTTCATTACTACACAAGTTTTTTTTCATGCATTATATCTTATCTAATCTAATCCTTGATTATGTCCCACTCTAACATTGTCCAAGTATATTTTATACTACTTTGGAAAGTGTATATATAGACTTAATACTACCCTTAAGATTACTTAGGCTACATTCACATGGTAAATTTTTTTGGGAAGTAATAATATCACCAGAGAGACCCTAGAAAACTATTAGAAATATATTTATTAGGGGATTGTGTGTATAAAGAAAATATCTAATGGTTTATCTATAATATTTACATTTTTGTACTAAGTTTAAAATGACTATGTCCTTGTATGGTAATTTTAATGACAATATTTGGTCAATTATAAAGAGAGATTGATTGGGTTCCTAGTCATTTTCATTCATATCTAGCCAAAGAGCTATTTCATTTGTAGTAATGGTTAGATAGGGGATATAGTACTAATTATTTGGTTCTACTCCAATTGGGGATGACCATGTTTCCCTATTGAAAACTAATATATGAATTTTTTGTTTTCAACCAAGTAATTTTGAGGATGAGAGGATACCCCCAAGCTATCCTTTAGTTATAGGTCTTAAAACTTAGATGTGTATTCTAATGAATTTATAGATATAACAAGGTCTTCAATCACCCCTTCAAGTAACATAGTTGACCTATCTGCCATTTAAAGTATAATTAGGGTTTGGTGAAGCCTTACAACTTGAGTGTTTCCATGTTCTTATTAATCATAATATTAATGATATTTTTTAGGTAAATTAAAGGATTTTGCATGAGGATCCCTCTAATATTCACATCTAAAATTATGATTCTTATATCAAAATATTTAGGTAGAATAACATTCCCTAACATAAGATCATGAAGTCACCCCACTACGTGAACAATATAAGGATATTTCCATTTATAGATTGATTTGTGTAATCATATTCACAAATAACTTTAATACATATGGGCACATCTTTCATGTCTTAAAACTAATATATATGGACACAAATGTTTTTAATTCCCATACAAAGTAAAATTTGATAATGTGTTCCTCCCTTTTATGTTTGACAGATTCAAGAAAATAAAGGTCAATGTGCTTAGTTTAGGTGTGGGTACATTATTGATTGGTGATAATGGGTTATTTTCATTATTAAGAGATTCATTAAGGATTTTCATAATTATAGATGTGGTGGGGTTGTGGATAACCTTCCTATTGTTCATTCCAATATCTTTATCAAAAAATGATCATTAGATTGACGATTTTCAAATGGATTAGTGGGGAAAATTGATGGAATTTCATCCTTTGTTTTAGGACATATTTGAAATTAGCCCAGGGCATGACTGTGGATATTTGGCTTCACAATATAGCTTGCATGGAATAATCACTAAGGGACGTAATAGTCACCATTCATGGTTTAATCCTGATAACTAAGAATGGATAAGTGAATTACTTAGATATATTATTGGTATTTAGGCACTTTGATCCAACATAATTTAATAAAAGGGAAAGGGTAGTTAAATTTCCAAAAACAAACACAAAAGGAGGGAAGGGTAAGGAAATAAATAAAACTTTTAAAACCATATGAAATTAAGGCTTTAACAATTAAACTAAGCGCATTTAACATAATTATACCATTCTGTACTAAATATCATTAAATTATTAACTTCAATGCCACATAGTGGGAAGAGTATAGGGAAGTAAATTAATAACCCTTAACTTTCAAATCCTCACTAAATAGCAATATTATAAGTCTACATTAAATCATAGATAAACTACCAAAATAGCTTGTAGGTTATCGCACTAGTTATCAATTTTGTGAATAAAAGGAAAGGAATTCACAATAAGTTTATGATAGGTAAGCACATCATAAAAATTACATTCATAAAGTAACAAAATATAAAAAATAACTATATGGGCATTAATATTCACTTAAATTAAAATGAAAGACAATCTGGTAAATAGAACATGTGTCACTTTAAAGAGCTGAAATAACATTTATGAATATAACCAATTTTATTACAATGGTTGATCTAATCCAAATATTTAAAATTTAAAATGGGATAAAGGAAACTATAGGTGAAATATTTTCTTGATTCTAAATACAATTTTGAGCTAAAAATTGATGACATTCAAATTACAACATGGATACACTTTTATAGATAATGATGGATTTCACTTCCAAGTAGCGTAATATTCCCATCCTGAGCCATGATGGACACTCCTATGGTTACAACTATATAATTAAAAAAATGATAAAATCCCCTTAAGAATTCCAAAAAAATACATGGAAGATCTTTCAACTTATATGTGGAGGTGGCTTAGAAGAGTTAGCCCCTAACTTCTTTGATTTTGACTCCCTAGCTTCCATCACAACTACCATAAGGTCAAACTCTTTATCCATATTGGTGAGGTTCATTAGGGGATCTATAATGATCATCTCTATTTGGGTTTCTAATATTTGGTACACCTATATGGGAGTGTCCATCGACACTTAGACCTTTGACACCTAGATAATACTCACTATAGACTAGCCATTCTAGTTTTGGTGTGGGGTGATTGGCTACAGTAATGATGGTGTCTAACCTAGGGCCACATGACACTTATAAATTACATCATGATCTCTTAAGTTATGACATATATATTAGGTTTGGAGATTGATGTGTCTTATAATAATCTTCATGGTGTTTTCTTATTATGAAACCTTTGACTGTCCCTCAGTTGACTATCTTGAAGTTGTGTAGTGTTGAGACTTTAACACATGAATTATCAATTAACTACTTACCTATCCACTAGCTTATATCTATAATTTCATGGAAGACTCTAGGGTTAGATACACTAGGAATAATATTGAGACTCTAAAAACCTCTAAGTATGGGTAAGCTTCAAAAATTAGCATGTTAAGTATTCAAGTCAAGACTGCCCATACTAAAAATGGAATATAGATAGGATTTGCATCAGTCTCTTTTATAAACGAATGCATCTTGCTAGTTAGATCCACTAGTCATTATCCACATCATTCTCTCAGGAAGGAAAAGAAAGAAATAGGGTGACCTAGGATTTTAGAGACTTGGTGTAGGAAGAGCCAAATAGGATGTAAGAATGGGTCTAGGAATCTGGTTATGAGTTTTTCAAAAGAGGGGTCCCTCATTTCCTACTAAAATAAGGTGGTTTGGCCATAAAAAATGGTGACATATAAGGGGAAAGTGGTGAAAATCACTTAAAACCCACTAATTTAATCTTTCATTCTTGTATAACACACATACAACAAAAAGATATCCTTAGAGATATCAGAAAATAAGGTGATAGAGTCATGTAATAACAAGTGAAATATTGAGCCCTTACCCTATATAAGATCACCAATGTGTGTAGGAGTGATTTTCAATTAACTTATTCAATTATGGACTTCATTCAAGCAACTAAGGTTGAATTGGGCATCATATTTTTTGGAGAATTTATTGATCCCATGGATTATAGGGGAATTACATGAATATTTATTTAATTCTAGTTGGGAATTCATAGCCCTAATAGAGATATAAATGTTCTCATTTGAGGCCTTCCTCCATGTTTAACTAGGATATAAATCTTGTAATGGAGGTTTCTTGAATAACCCTTTTGAGGAAGACTGAAAATTTAAATTCTACATGTTTTTATAGTCTTGTTTCAAGGTTCCTTGTGAAGATATTTAGAATTATTTATCTATTGAGGGTTAAGAACTAGGACATGATATTCTTATATAAATAATAATATTTGAATATATAATTAACTTATAATAATCTTTAATGGTCTAATTTTTTTAAATATGTTATATTAAGTGCAATTTGGTGGCCTCTACTAGGGTGTAATTTATTCTAAAATCCACTTACTTAAGTGAAAATCATTGCGCCTCAAGATATAAAATGTAAAGGACCTACTCACCATCTATAATTGGTTAATATTGGAGACTCAATATTTGTTTCCTATACTTTTATATTGATTTTTAGGCTTTGGTCATCAAATGGAGTAGTTACAAACTTCTCTTTCTCCATAAAGGCCTCATTTTCCTAGCTTTAAACAGGGGTCTGATTTGGGGTAGGTGAATGCTACAAATACAAAATAAAATAAACACAAAAAAATAATAAGGAAATAAAACCACACAACATTTAAATAAAATACATAACTAAAACAAACTAACCTATTATATACATTACCACTGCCCATCGGGACTATTCTAAAATTACATCAGATGGGGTAGCTGGGAAGTAGTGCTTTCATAACTATTTATTTACTGGGAGGGGTAGGTCATGTATTTATAGGTCCTTAATGTTAAAGGTATTCTAGCCTATTATTTATGGTATATGATAGGGTCTAATCTAGAGAGGTTCAAACTTTGAGTGTTGGCATTTATTCTCATGGGATTTATCCCACATCAATACTAGAGAAAAGATCCTAAAATTCTTGATTTATCCCTCTTGTCAAAGCATAATTTGAAGGTACCTTGATGATTGTTAAATCTTAACAAAGTTTTGTCTCAATATTCCTATAAATTAATGATACCCAATATCTTGGAATTCACTTTGTCATATAGTTTCATGAACTATTACATGAATCTACAAGTTGATAGTTTGAGTGTGACTGACATGATTATTTCCAATCTATAGACTAAAAGGAAAGGAGATATCTAGAGGGCCTATTTATAATTCATATAGTCAAACCATTTATCAAAATTTAGTATGAGTGCCACTCCTAGGGTTTATCTCTTACATATTTCTTGATGGCATCTATTAAATTCTTATTGGTGGATAATGTCAATCCATTTCCTTAGGGATAGTGATTGGATGAGAGCCTCAACATGATACAATTATCATAATCCCATTATGTGAATTTCATGGAATATAAGTTATAACCTTTATCACATATGAAAGAGATCAAGACCCTAAAATAGGTTGTTATAGTGTTCTCCATAAATTTGATGACATCGGTAGCAATTTTTTTCTTCATAGAAATTACCTCAAACCACATGGTGAAATAATTTATGGCCATGAGAATAAAATTATGGCCATCTGATGAGTTATGGTTTATGACCCCAACAAAATCTAATCCACATTGGGAAAATGGGGTTCACTCCACCATAGCCTGAAGTACTATGGCCATGTGGGTCTCCCTCTTGTCAAAGGTATAGCATTAATGATAAATGTGGACATGGGCATGAATATCTTTGAATAAATTAGGTTAGTAGTATCCCAATAAAATTACCTTGTGTGCCATGGAATTTACATTAGGGTGACTGAATCTTAATTTTTCTTGGAAACCTACATCACTTCTTTCGGTTCATTTAGGGATAAATTCTTGTGGTATATTCCTTCATGATTTTTTTTAAAGATAATTCCCTTCTTTAGTATATCACACAAATTTGAAGTAGAGATATCTACTATACGTATGAGAGAGTCTAGGTGGTCAATTCTCATAGAGTAGGAAATGCAAAATTGGAGAGTACAAATCTACTTATAGCTTCAACTCTTAGTCTTCTTAGTCTACAATTTTTCTTAGGTTTATCTTAATTATTAGCTAAGTAAATCCCTATCCCTGGATCAACATGGCTAGTTTTATCTCTAATTCATACTTTTAAAACTTCACCATTCATCAGCCTTTTCATTTACCTAAGTCATTTTTCCTCAAGATTTGATTTATGGCCTAGTCTAGAATGATAGCATGAACCTTATTCCTTATAATATAGCGCCTAATTTTTTTTCACTACTTTAACTTGGGTGTAGACATGTTTATTGAGAGTATAATATCTTACTTCTACCTCTTTGAGGTTGGTGCTTATGAAATTGATGTGGTGTTCTATATTCAATCTATGGGTGAGGTAGGAAACAATGGTGTGTTTTGGAAGAAAAATGGTAGATATATAAATCTTGCATATAGTCTAGGTTGATGATAACTAGGGCTTACATAATGGCATCCTTGATTTCCTAGAAATCATTTTTTTATTATGCATGTTATTCCACCTTCACATCCTATTTTAATATAGTGTTTAGGGGTTTTACAATTTTAGAAAATACATAAATGAATTTATGAACAAAGTTGATTTTCCCAAAGAAGGGTTTTAACTCTTGCTTATTATTATGTAGAGATAATTTTGAAATCATATTAGCTCTTTTTTTATCAATAACAATATATTATTTTATGATGATATGATCAATAAGATTACCTTTGATTACACCAAACACACTCTTCTCAGGATTAAAGGAAATACCATACCTTTTATACCTTTTATGCATTATCTCTAATTGGCATATGTGATCTAACATGTACTTTGAAAACACAATCAAATCATCCATATAAATTATTATACACTTATGAATTAGTCCTTAGAAATTAAGTTCCATTACTCTTTGAAATGTTACAACAATGTGGATCAACCCAAAGGGAACTTTCTTATAGGTAAATGTGCCCTATTTAGTGGTGAATGTGGTTTTATCCTGATCTTTTGAATTAACTAAGACATGGTTATATCTTGAAAATACATCAAGAAAGGACGTCATCTAGAATCCACTCACATTATGGATTAATTCATCAATATAAGGTAATAGGTAATTATATTTTTCTAAATTTTGGTTCAAATTATAAAAGTCTACAGAGGCAAAAAAAATAATTTTTATTTCACACAGGCACCAAGTTGGCTACCTAGGTAGAATTATGAACTGGGAAAATTATACCAACATTGAGTAATTTATGGAACTCTTTGTGTATCAAAATTTCCATAATCAACTCAATCAGTGTTTATCTCTATTTAAAAATATCTATTTTTTCTTGAGCATGATATTATGAGTGATCACTTTCAGGTTGAAGACCTTAAGGTATTTATATGCCTAGACAATCACATCCTTATATCTTATTAGTAGTTTTTATAACTTATCCATCTTATAATCTATCTAGTTATGGCACACATTAACCATATATGGAGTTATATCAAACAAAGGTTGAGAAGAGGACATTTTTGGCCTTCTTACTTAGGCCTTATTATTTGGAGTGTGGGGTCTAAAATTTAAAATGCTCTTTCTAATGAAATCCCTTTGGGATCCAATTTCCATGAATATTGAGGATCTTATCCTTATTTAGTTCATTACCTAGGTTTTTCTTATCTACCTCATCAATGATTTGGGTTTCAAATATCCCCGTGCTATTAAGGAATTGAATGTTTTGTTGGTCATCTTTAAAGACTTGGAAGTTCATCACATTATCAGAGACAGAGGGGTAAGGGACAAGTTCTAGAAATAAACCCTACAACTCAATGCCATATAGGGAGGTTAAGCCCACTTATATAGATATGAGTGAGTTAGTAACTTATTTTTTCCCTAGGGATAGGGATGACATTGAATGCACATTTCAATCAAGTGCAAAGATTGATACTTATAACTTATAAGGTATGATAGTTTACATTAAAATTTACTCTTGATCTAGTTGACTAATAATTCAAAGTCGCTAAATACTCTATGTTCATTTTCCTTATGTTTTAATGTGAAATATAATCCTAAGATTAATTTTTTTACACTATCAAATTTTTCATGCACAATAACTATACCTATATGATGTTTGTTACTTTTCCCCTGAGAATATAAAAAGAACACTAAATCCACTTCCTTGTTTAAAATGAGAACTATCTATATAGAGATATCATAGGCCTAACAAGTTTGGTTGGTTTTTTTTTATATCTTTGGTTGGTTTTATACTTAACGTATAGATTCTTAGGTCTGAGGATACCAAGTTCACTTTTTCATTGATGAAATTATACTGAGTTATCATGTGATTCATGTGAGGATCTCTATCTACCTTGATTTGATTAGCTACCCTTCTCCAAGGGAGACACATATGATATAAGTCCATGGCCATATACCCATTTAGGGATTTAGACCAATCTCTACTAAGAAGCATGCCATAAGCCTCAAGAAAATCTACCACTTAGATGTCTATGAAGTGTTAAATCTTGAGTTCTGATTATATTTGTATGTGTACATTCATAAGCTCACCTACCATTATAGCATTGTACTTGTGTAGTTGAACCAGTAACTTATATGAATTAATAGGCAGTAACCCTAACTTTTCACAAATGCCTTCTAGTAATATGTTGTCTAAAACTCCTAAGTTTTCTAGGAAATTATGCATGTTTTTCTTAAATAGTCTGATGTTAAAAGGAATAGAGGCACATCCATATTATTATTGTGAATGATCACATTAGTATGGGATGCTTCAAAATTTTCATGGGTGGGTTACATTGGCTTCTTAATTAAGGACTTTAATAAAAGATCACATTGATATGTGATTAGAGCAAGTTCATGGAGTGTGATGTTGGCTTTTATCTTATTCATGTCCTCCACTATATTATAGTATCCTTTACTTTGAATATGTGGATTTTCCATATGATCTTTAAGTTTTTTAGGTTTTGAAGGTGGTGGATCATTCCTAACATTTTGGTCAGTCTGGGTCACACCATTGTTTAGGGAAGTTGAGGTAGTGAAGGGTTGTTATTTTTACCTATTTCTAAGGGCATAGTTTTTCCTTTGTAAATTTTGAAATGATTACACTTCACCAATACCCTCATATAGCTCATTTTATTCTTGGCTTAGATTTCCATGGCTTTTAGTACCATGGCAGTGATAAGGTTTTTTCCCATGTTAGATGATTAGAGGTTATTGGGAACCACCTTGTATTCTTCTACTTACTTATAGAAGATCTCAAAGGCACAACCAAACTCTATGTAGTCAAGTTCCCCATGGCCCACTATGTTGTGCACTTTGAACCAGCTAGGCAAGTCTATATTGAATATATTAATCTATAGTAATGTATTATATGAGGGTTTTGAGGGATTATGGGGATGGTTGTAGTTCTTGTTTGGTTTTTTATATGTGAAGTTTTTTATAGAACCATCTACATTATAGTTACTCATCTACCTTTGTAGTCCAATGAAATCATTTATAAGTTTTTGTACCATTTGATGGATGACATCCAACTCATTCTTTATGGAATCTTTGGGTACATTTAAGGTATTTTTATCTACTACCAACATTACCTGGTGTTGTAGATGAGGAGTCTTATCATGGCTCTCTGGTTTAATAAAACCCAAGTGTTGGTTTGGTGTAGGATGACCTAGTGGGATTTGATGTGTTATATGGAATGGATGAAGCATTAGGATAATTTTATTAGCATTGGGAAAGATGCTCAATGTGGGCATATATGGTAACACATTAGGAATGGGGGCCATCATATAGCCTTATGGGTTTAGTTTCCTATCTACCTTGATAGATCCTACATAATATAGGGTTAGGTCCACTAATTTTGGGTCTATTATTTAAAACATAGGTGTCCAAAGGTCAAAGACATTATTATACATTTCAAGTGATAGTTTGGGTTTAGCACAATAAACTAGTTATAAATATTTTGAAACCTAGTGTTAAAGTTCTTGATAGTCTCATTGGACTCCCATTTAATACCATAAAAAATTTGGTATAGAACATTTAGGTTTACTAAGTGAATAAGGAATTAATAAAATGGTCCTCATTAGGGATCGAGTCCTCAGGGAGGTTGAGTATCTTGGACACTACATCTTTATGTTCTACATTTAAGAGCCTAAGTGTAGTTTTATATAAAGTCACATTCTCTTTGATAGTCTATCCTAAACCAAGAGTGAAATGGGGAAGACACCTCTTAGGTTTTTAGGGTAAGTCATGGATAACTCCTGAGATGTTAATGGATGATCCAGCTAACCAAGCCATCATGGGTGGTATGTTTGGGAGAGGTTGAGGGGATAAAATAGTTGAAATCATGGTAGGTCTAGGTATATTGATATGGGTCATTTCTGGAATAGTAAGGGGGAAACCACCATCTGATCATGATGGGACCTAGCTCTAGTAATATATAAACTATTATTTATGATGATTCACAAATAATTAGTAGTTAGTGTGTTATTACTAATGACCATGATTTAAAATAATTCATCACTCAACATAAAAGAAATTGGTACCTTCCATTTTATTTGATGTTTCTGAGTGTGTTTGAATAAAACAACAATGGAAAGAGAATAAAGGGGGTAACAAGATTTAATCAATAAAATACTCTTTTAGGTTTTGGGTCCCTAGTAATAAATATCCTTAAAATAAAAGAAGCCTTCCTTCTAGTGCCAAATATTGTTTAGTCCAATATCCTTATCTAAAAATACTCATTAGATTGAACATTTTCAAAGAGAATAGTGGGGAACACTGATGGACTTTCATCCTCCATTTTAGGATTAATTTGAATTTATCCTAGGGCATGGTTGTGTATATTTGGCTTCATAATGGAGCCTACATGGAATGATCTCTAAGAGATGCAATATTCACCACTGTTGGTTCAATATTAATAAATGAGAATGGATAAGTGAATTACTTTGATCTATTATTGTTATTTAGGAACTTTGCTCCAATATTCTTAAATAAAAGGGAAAGGATAGTTCAATTTATATAAAAAAACACAAAAGAAGTAAAGGGTAAGGAAATAAATAAAGATTTCATAACCATGTGAAATTAAGGATTTAAAAATTAAGGTGAGCACATATAGCATATTATACCATTGTATATTGAGTCTCTCCAATGGATTTAACTCCGATTCCACATAATGGGAAGAGTGTATGGAAGTAGTTTAAGAACACTTAACTTGAAAATATTGACTAAATAACAATACTATAAGTCTATATAAAATCACATGTAAACTTCCAAAATAACCTATAGGTTATCATACTAGTTATCAATATTTTGAATAAAATGAAAGGAATTCATAATAATTGAATGACAAGTAGGCACATCATGAACATTTCATTCATAAAGTAATATAGTCTCAAAAATAATTATCTAGGAATTAATATTCACTTAAATTGAAATGAAAGACACTTTGGTAAGTAGAACATGTGTCACTTAAAAGATATGAAATAAAATTCATTAATATAACTAGTTATATTACAAATATTTATCTTGTCCAACTCTTTAAAATTCAAAAGGGGATGAATGAAATTATAAGTGAAATCTTGGCTTGATTTCACCAACATTTTTGAGCTAAAAATTGTCGACCTTAAAATTATAACATGACTTCACTTTTATAGATTAGGATGGGATTAACCTCCAAGTATTATGAGACTCCCATTACCATAAATCATGAAAACCCCTAGTGTTTAAAACTATATCATTCAAAAAAGAGGATAAATATCCTTAATTTCACCCCAAAAAGATCTGTGAGGGACCACTCAATTGATACATCGAGGTAGATTGGAAGAGTTGGCTCCCATCTCCTTTGATTTAGCCTCCCTAGATTTTAACATGGATACCATAAGGTCAAAATATTGATCTTACATGGTAAGGTTCATTGGGAGCTCTCTAAATACATCTTAGCCTAGGTTACTAGTCTTTGGTACACCTGTATGACATACTGAATTGAGACCTTAACCCCTAACACCAAGATGATACTCATTATATATTTCATTGAAAGATCAATATTAAATTGAGCTCCTCCTAGTTCACCTTGGTTACCTTTTTCTTCATGAACTAATCTAATTGACCTAGGTAAACCTTAAATTCTACCCTATGTAGTAGAGTGGTGTCTATATGGAATAACACCAAGATATTGACTTCTTTGAAATAGGTTAATATATCCTTTTTACTATATTATAGGGGTACCATCACTATTTGGGAAAATTCAAGCTACTCCTTCATTATAGTCCTCATAGTCCTGATGTTGGTCTAATATAAGCCCAAATCTAAAATTGGAACAATTTGATCTCTAACATGGCTTTATTGATCACCAATCAACTTCAAACACTTCTCATCAATTATAATGATCCTATCCAAATATTCCATGGTTATATATATGAGTACCTAGGTATCCTCCATAGTCCCCACCACCTTCCCCAAAGTGGAGAAAAAATTTAAGAGGGAATCCTTGATGTGACCAATTAATCCTGGAGGGAAAGAGATTTTGACCTATGCCTCAATATTTATAACCTTTCCCTACATGTATTCAAGAAGCTTCTCTAACATATCATGCATTACCTATAGAATTGAGATTGGGTCGTATACTATTTTCTCTTCTCCTTAAAGAGTCCTCACCTTGGTGAGAGAGAATAAGTCCTATTGGGTCTACTAGACCATATATTTTCCCTCTTACATGAACTTCTGAGTTATAATCCTTCACATGATCCTTATGGTGGATCAAAATCCCATTATACCTTTAGGGTGTCCTACATCATCATTTTTATCACCTAGATTATTGATACCATCACTCAAGTCTTGGTAGGTGTAGGTGGGGTGGAATTGATGGTAGTGGTAGGTAGAGGATGAGGTGGAGGTGGAATGGAGGAAGTAGAGGGAGTGAAGGATGAAAATAATAGAGGAAGAAGAGGTATGGGGGTGTGAGGGGAAAAAATTAAATGTGAGTCACATGGGAACATCTACACCCATCACTAACTCTAGGTCATGCATATTTGAGGGGTGATGACCCATAAGAGGGAGGTGTTTAATAGAAGGGATGAGATTGGCTAATTAAATTTGAATCTCTAGGTAGTCATGGTGATGGAAAGAGGGTGTTAGGGAGATATAATAGGAGCCAATGGGGTGAGTGTTAGTGGATCAAAATAAAATTATGGGAATACAAAATCAGAGTAACCAATATATGCACTATGAGATAGGAAAGAAATACCTTTTGCTTCTTCCTCAACCTTTTACTTAGTTCAGATTTAGACATTAATATGGAAGAAGTAGATGTTTCAAGGGATACAAGGGTTGAATATCAGAGTTGTTAAATTATCAAAGGGATTATAGGGATGGCCCTAGTCACTGAAGATGTCCACATAGGTGCATTTACTCCTACAACACTTGAGGTGGCTGATAGATATGGAGCCTTCATATGAACTTATATTTTAGGATTAGTTGGTTGTGGCATCGAGAAAGTACCAAGATGGGGAATGGAATGGGTGAATGGGAAAAAATAAGGTATGAATACAAGAATGGTGGAGACCATGTATGTTTGGGTGAAGAGAATATGGGGTGTAACTATAGGGAATAGAGGTGGTGCTTTAGAGGTCAACTAGAAAGAGGGAGTGAGGGGAAGAAATTGTACTGATGCCTATTATTGATCCTATATTAAGATCATTTATAGGATACTATTAACACCAAACCTTAGATATTAGGGGTTTGGATTCAAGTTATTTACCATTTAGATGCATGTACTTATGTTTCTTTTCATCGAGTCACCTGAGTTTAAATTATTTGGGGTTGAGGTGCTTGAGTTGTTGAAGGTGGAAGAGGTGGATTCATGGTAGGACGAGTTTTTAGTTGTGATATAGAAGGGGATGGGATTACTTAAAGGAATTTTTGAAAAATATGAGGGGAGTCATTTTGATATCCCCTAAAGAATAAAAAATTGAGATGGGTTGTAGAGGGACTAGATACTTGGACCTTCCTACCCTTCTCCTTCCTATGGGCTTTGATCCTTGTAAGCACCTCTTGGTCATCCATGGTATTTAGATATAACTTTTCATCATATAAAATATAGTTTCTATAAGTTAGGTTAAGGTGAGATGAGTAATTCCCTAAGGGACCATGTTTATGATATATATCACCATATGAAAATGTCCCCCTACCCTCATATAATGGATCATGCCCTTTGGATCCAAATCCTATGGTTCAGCTTTGCCTAATGCTAAGGAGTCCTGACCAACTACCATCTTTTAAAAGAGAGGGAAATATTGATACACATGATGCCTAATGATGATTGGGAGAGGTAAACAATAATTTTGTTGGTGATTGATATAACATCTAAAAATGCCTTCCATTAATTATAGGTAATTTTTACCTCCACAAGATGATTTAGGACATGATATGGTAAGTTTACAAGTTTCTTAAGGTTGATTGTGACTTAGATGATGGTGTCCTCTAAAAATTTCTAGTAGTCCCTAATGGGGGATAACAAATCTCTAATTTATTGTAATAGATGAGTCATAGAGGCCTTATTTATCATATTGTATATCATTAGGTGTAAGTGTTTTTAAATGTCTTGATTGTTTTTCTATATTAGTGTCCACATTATTTATATAAAACTACATGTACCATAGGGTCATTGGGAACCAATGTAGGAAAGGTAAAGAGTTTGAAAGTGAGTGTCCCATGGACCATGTCTAAGATATGTCTCATCATATAAAAATGTCCCCCTACCCTCATATCTATTATGGCTCTAACTATGTTGAAATTGGCCACACCTCCTAGTTTGGGGACTTGGGAGCCATCCAAGATCATATGAATTATGGTTACCCATTATTCCTTGATGTGATGTAAATATGGGTCCCCAAACAACTAGATATATAGGATCATGCCAATATAGATCCCCTCTTTGAAGGTGTGGACTATGTATACATTGACATCTTATTTATTAACCCATTTAATGTTTGGGTTTTCTACCCAGTCTTGAAAGATGTCATAGATTTGGAAGGTGTCAGTGAAAGTCTTCACCATATTTAAGTCATATGAAAAATTTGGGTCCAAGATATTATAGTTAGTTTTTTAGGCCATGACTAATATGTTGTAAATATGGTGTTAGTATCCAACCACTACCTAATCATGAGCATTGTTATACACTCATCTAGTAATGAGGATAAAATTATTAAACAAGTTAGTGCAAGGGATGCCTTTAGGATTGGTCATGGATTAGTATAGGCCACACTTATAGTATGTTCACAAGGTGTATTCAAACTTATCTCATCATCATCATCATCATCATCATCATTGGTAATTGATTCTTTGGGAACCATGTCAATGGCCTTGAATAATTAATTATATTTATTAAATTGAGTCAAACCATCTAAGATTAGATTATCCTTGTACTTACACTCATCCTTGGGTTTTGAATATGATGTCTCCATTACTATAGGATGAAATTTTGTGAAGATATCAAATTGAAAGATAAGGTGGAAAAATCATCAGATGGGAGAAAAAATCAAGGAGACCAAATTTAGTAGCTTAGAAATACAATGGCCAATGAGTTTTCCTTATGAAACTTATTTAAATTTATATTCATTCCCCTACATTAATGGTGTTTGGTGGATCATCTATCTTAGATTAAAATTTGAGTGGGTGACTCAATCCTCGACTTGATTTCCTAATCTATAGTTAAATTTGGAATTTATGATTACATGTCTCTTACCATATCTGTTAAAGGCAACTTGACATTTTTAACTTGTCCAATCAAGGTCTAGTTCCCCACTTCATCAATGTCTAGAGTGAGGTAGGTACATGAGCACATCATCCTTAAAGTCTCCCAAGAACTCTTAGGATGCCATTTATTACATCCTTAATGGTCTTCACATTAATAGTCAAGACCCAATCCCAACTTAGTACTTCATTTATATATCTTTAAGTGGGAGATGAGTGGTTATTTGGTGACATGAATAATACCTTGATTAACCCTTGTGGTTCCACCTGTACTTCATTTTAACCATTTCATGGAATTTAAGGGGGACAGCTACTAAATTGATCAGTTATGTCATTTGTCATTTCATGATACATTAGGATCTCCCAAGAGACTAAATTTTCTAACCACAAGTTATGTGGCTCCCCCTCACTACATCAGGCTCTCTTGATTTCTAACATCATTGTCAAACTAGTTGAATGATAAGTCTAACAATGGAGATAGCTTCATTGGGCAAATTAAATCACTATTAACCTTTATGGTACAAGGTGTTAATTAATTTGGTTATACTCTCTTAGGTTATATTAATTTTGTCAAAAGTATGAGATTGACCAATCTATCATTGGTTGACATGTAATTCACTACTTGGATCAAAATTTCCCAAGATCTGACATCTTTGTCAAGTCTAAGAGACTTGTCATTCTAGTTTTATTATGGGGTGATTGGTTAGATCATTTATGGTGTCTGACATGGGGTCATGTGGTACTTGCTGATTACATCAATATCTGATTAGTTATGACATATTTGTAAGATTAGGAGACTAATTAATTTGACAATAATATTTATGGTGCTTTCTTATTACAAAACCTTTGACTATCCCTTAGCTAAATATCCCAAAGTTACATAGTGTTGAGAATTTGACGTGTAGAAGACCCTAAAGAAAATGTAAAAATTGACCACATGAAATCAAGAGGATGAATTATCAATTAACTTCTTACTTGGTCTCCATCTCAGCTCTAAAATACCATGTAGGACTATGGGGTCAAATACACTAGGAATAAGAATGAGACACTAAGAACCTCTGAGTAAGGGTAAGGTTATAAATTAGCATGTTAAACATTAAAGGAAAGAGTGTCCATACTAATCATGGAATACAGATAGGATTTACCTCAATATCTTTCAAAAACTGATGAGGCATCCTAGTTTGATCCACTAGTCATTATCCACATTATTTACTCAGGGAGGAAAAGAAAGAAATAAGGTGACCTGGGATTTTAGAGACTAGGTGCAGGTGGAGCCAAACAAAATGTGAAAACAATTTTGGGACTTTGGTTATGAATTTTTAAAAAATTGGTTCCCTATTTCATACAAAAATGGGGTGTGTTAGCCAAAATACTCTACTGAACAAATTATAATCCCATTTAAATCTACTGGTTACATAGGGTATGTCACCATTTTGTATTATGTACCAACTGAATCAGTATATTATTGGGATTTGGTGGAGGTTGCTCAAGTAATTGTAATTTAAAAAGAGGTGGTTGGATTGGGTTTTTTGGAACTAATTTTATTTTATTTTTATTAATGTTGGAAACCAACATTTTGATTAGGTATGGTTGAATTCCCCTTCATGGTTGTTGCCTTGGCTTGGGAGGTTATTACTACTACATATCTTAGGGTTCTAATTTACACATTTAGCCTTGGTATTGATGCTAATTAGCTTGAGGATAATGATATTTTTATGTCAAATCCTAATTTTAGGCATATTTTGGGGCATTGGGTTCTAAGGATTTGATCCATACCAATTTTTAGAGGAGCATCATACATTTTATTTGTAAATTTTGAATTGAAAAATGAAAGGTCATGTTTCGTACCTATGTTCTATAGTTTTTTTTATCATATTTTCCATTATTCCACATAAATGATTTTACCTCCTCTAATTTTATGAAGTTCAATTGATTTTGGATCCTCCTATGTTATGCTTTCCATATTTTCATAAGTAGTTATGTATATACTTTCATCTTTCTCCCTAAAAAAAGTAGAGAAATAATGTTTTAGTTTTTATGATTCTTATTGATTTTTCCATGAATAAAATGTATATATTTGGGTGGTTTATATTATCTTTTTTAATGTCATGAAATAATTTTCCAACTTCCATAGGCAAGACTACATTGGTATATTTGGATGATGATGATAAGACTCTATTGTAGTGGGTCCTATTCATCATATATCTAATTTAAAAAAAAATAATAATAGCATCAAATTAAATTTTTGACATGACTCCTCTACCCATAATATCCATAGATTTCAATCACTCCTCAGTTATGTCTCTCAAAAATACTAGTTTAAGAGACTCTTGGTCTAACTTTCCTTTTTTGTACTTTTCAAGATGAAAAAAAATCTTTCTAGGTAATCCTGTAGTGGCTAATCTACTTTTTATGACATTAGAGACATATAAACTAACATTTAATCTAAAACAATGCATTTGTGACAACCCTTTGCACACACTTAGCTCATGCCTTATTCCATGATTTTTGACTACTTTCCCTCATTTTCTAAGTAGATGAATCATTCATATATCCCAAAAGGTCTTTATTCCTCATATAAAATATTTTAGGGTTATCCAAAAATTAATCCATACTTTCAAATAAATATATTTTTCTCTTAGGACAACATTGCACAATTTAGACAATAGTTTTCCTTGATAGTATCCATCTCTACACTTTTTGTCCTCCCACTAAATTATAGATATTTGTTTAATTTAAAATTTATGTAATAGGTTGTCCCACAAGGTTATCAAGCCCCATGCAAGGACTTCCTAAAATATAACTATAAATCCACATTTCAAACCATTTTTCACACAAGAGGCTTCCACATTGAAAAGTACCATAATTCTAGATACACATTGAGAACAAATTTCCTATTTCTCATAATTTTAAATACATACAACCCTATTATCCTTAAACTACAGTATAAGTACACTTCGAAGGTCATAATTCATGATTGAATTACTTAATCACACCATAATTTCACAAGTTAATAGCATTACACTAGTCTTTCACATACACCACTGTAGTATGGTATCATGACCCTATTTGACTTTCATTTAATTCATTTTGTTGATATAGCTTCGTTGTGAACTATTAAAGGCATATTGTGTTTGATTTATTAAGGTGTTATAGTTTTGTGATATACTTTTATATTTTTTATTATAATTATTGAGATAATTATGGATTACATTTTCATTACAACATTGAATATTTATGCTTAATGTGTATTGATTTATTATTTAGTTAGATGTGTTATTTAAATGTTGTTATTATATTTATTGTATTTAGATGTGTATATATTGTTGATGGTCTATTGGTTAACTATAAGGATATGTACTTAATCAAGTTTATGTTCAGACCTAAGTAGCAAGGAAACATGGAGAAAGAATGTGGATAAACAAAATAATGAATTTGCTTATAAAATTTGAGATTGATGGTACTATTGATTTAGTTATTTTGTTTATATAATTTAAGTGATGTGTGTTATAATTTTATGTTTGATTTATTATTGGTTGATTTTAGTTAGTTTATACATTTTTAAAAACATTACTTGACATGATGTGATCGATTGTAGTAATTGTTACTTTGTTGTGTCATAATTAATTTGGCAATTATTGCTTTATTATTGATGTCATCATTTTCATCATTATAGTTTATTATATTTTTTTGGACTTGATGATTTTCAAATTCAACATGGAATTTAGTCAAGTGTGGCTCTTTTTTTTTTTGTAATCATTTTTATTCTTGACTTCTTACCACCTTATTTAATTATTTTGATGTTGGTAGACTTAATTTTTAAATATCAACCATGTTACAATTGTAGATAATTATGGACATATTCTATCTGCTCTATGTTATAGGATTGTGAATTAAGGTTTAAGCATTGAAGGACCTTTTTCATTTTTTGTTTGTTTGTCATTGTTGTGATATCCAAGTTTGAATTGGGCATGTTCTTAGATTGTTTAAATGTTATGATCCACCTTGGGTGCATTGATGTCATTTTATTTATACCATATTACTTTAAAGTCATGGTATTGGCTCTAGTTACAATGTAAATGGGTCAATATGCTTCTATGGGTTTTCAGTTTTTATTTAGTTCATTTCAACTTAGTCATTTGAATATATCTATGCCTTGGGGAAAATCTACCAAAAAAATTGACATGGCATCCAATTGGAATGTAGTGTAGTTCTCGCATGAGTTTTTTTTGAGATTTTGAACTATAGTTTGAACCATTAATCTTTTAACCATGTGGGAGCTTAGTAGAGTTAACTTGAGTTTATTTTAACATATATTATTTGAATAGTTTTATTTGAGGAATGTGGATTTTGGTTTTGTATATAACTCTAGGATAATGGAAGAGAATAAAAACTTCTTTATTTGATTTCTAGATTCAAATAAATAGTGTTTTTAGAATTTTGTGTTCACATTTTATGTGGTTTTAAATGGAAAAATGGGTTATGAATTTAATCATAAACATAGGCATTTGATTATACATATAGTATGGTGTTTATAGATAAAACCCTAACTAGGGTTAAGGATTTTTATTTTTTGTATGATGCATGAAAACCACAAATGACTCAGCCTTGGATTTTTATGGATATGTACAATGCATTTGTGTTTGATATATGTTTATTTCATTTTGTATATAGCTATGTGGAAATATATATAGTGCATATATATATACATATATATATATATATATACATACATATATATATACATATACATATATATATATATATACATACATATATATACATACATATATATATATATATACAGATATATATATATACATATATATATATATATATACATATATATACATATACATATATATACATATACATATATATATGTATATACATATATATATATATGTGTGTGTGTGTGTGTATATATATATATATATATATAATTTGGTGGCTAAAATTTTGTACCACTATTAATTCATTTTAAAAAGTGCTATGAATTTCTATAGTTTGATTGTGTATTGATTTAAAATTTTATTTTAAGAGTTTGAAACCCTAGCTTGGTATATTATTTTGAGAAGCTGTCATGTAAATGGATACAACTAAATTTTATTTTTATTAAGTTGGATATATAATTTGGTTTTATATTGAAAAACCCTAGCTTATATTTAGTTAGGTACATAAAATAATAATGGTTATTATTTTAGATTTTTATTTATTTTGAACCTGTAGCCATACATTGGGGGAGATGACATAATGAGTCTCAATGGGGTTCAAAATGGTTTTTTAGGTTTTTTTTCAAAAATAATATTTTATTATTATTATAAGATTGCATGATTATATTTGAATTTAATTATATTATCATCTCTTCATTTGGTTGACTCATATTTGTGGAAATCTTGTTTGAATTATTGGCATAATTCTAGTAATGATGTTTGAAATTATTTTAGATTATTATTAAGTTGACTTATGTTTAAAAATAAAGATCAGTTGATTATTTTTTTATGGTATGATGATATTAAATCATTACAATAGATATTAATTTTTTTACTATTTTTAGTAAAGTCTATTTTGGTCAAAATGTGACACATAGCTTTACATAAGTTTTAATTTACCATTTTTTATTGGTTAGAACTATTATTTTCTTTTTATGAGTTTTATTTTAACTCATTAATATATATTAAACTAGTATGTGAAGACAACTATAAGATAAATTATGGCATAACAATTTATGATCCATATTATATTATCAAATAGAATATAACTCATAAATTAAGAAGCTCAAAAAATGAGCTACAGTCGCAATCATGTACCAAGTTAATGGATCTTGGTGGGTTGGTTTTTGTGGTTCTTTTTCTATGTATTGTTCATTTTTAATTATTTTAAAGTAAAGTTTCATCTTGTTGTCCCTTTTCCACCATTTCTCTACTACCATGATCCATATCTAATTAATGGTTGGGGTGGTCTAGGTCCACTTATCATTGGGATCATTGGGACTAGTGAGGTAGGTTTAGCTACATTGGTTTAAATGTGAAGATTTTGATTCATTTATTCTTATCTCTAGTTGTGACAGTTAGTTTTATATGAATTATAATGTCATATAGTTCATTATAGTTGTACTTGATACAAGAAGATGCCTGCTATCAAGTAAGTTTAGTTCATGATTATGATTTTAGTTGATCATTTAATTATCCATGTAATTTTTTTTTAATTAAAATATGGAATCACATTGGTTCATTAATAAATTTGATATAAGAACATAGATATGTGATTTTTACTATGTACTTGCACTTAGTCAATTATTTTGGAAAAAATAATCTTATAGCATTGATTAGAAAACTATAAAATTTTGGGTTGTTATATGTTATTGGTTCTTAGTTTTAATTATAACTTGAAAATATATTCATGTCTTTGGTTATAATTGTTCACTATTGGGTTTGTGATATTGAATTGACTAGTTATTTGAAGATGCAAAAAATTGACTTAGAACTCAGTTGTAAAACTTAATTATGATTTTTAAATGATTATTTTAATACATTTGAGTATATGAGAATTGGAATGTAATTTTAGTATTATAATTTAATTTTAATGTTTCATATAAAATTAAAATTAATCTTATAAAATCTAAGTGATGTTATTCTTTGAACAAGTTCACTTGTGTTAAGCATTATAATATGGTATTACAGTGTAGTTGAAACTTATATTTTAAAATACTTTTAAAATAACTTTATATTATACCAACCTCATTGAGAGATGAATTAAATAATGAGATGTGTTTGAGACTTCATTAAATATCTTAATAAAATTAGTATAAGGATTAGTAAAATGAAAATCTTATATTATAATCTGGTGAATTAAATAGATTATAATCAACACAATACTTATGCATGAGTTTATAATTATTGATAAAATTTATAATAAGGATTAAAATGTGAGAATCACTTAAGTAAATAAAAATGTATAAACCTTCTAAAATTATCCTATAAGACAATAATTTCATTTTGAAATTATTAAGCACTATCAAGTGTAGTGGATTATTGTGGGAAGCTCCTTAAAACTCATTAAAATTGAATTACAATAAGATTATATGAATCATATGCATATGTTGAAAGTAACTTGTAAATAAGATACTTCATGGAAGGTTTTAAAAAGGGTATGCTTATTCCTAAATAAGGCATATTGTGATTGAGGATCAAATGCTTCATGTTTGAAATTGGCCATTGGAATATTTTTTAAAAATATAGTTCATGTCTGTATATTGTAAAAGAAGTTAATGAAACTATATTATTAAGTTGCTATAAGAATCTAATTTTGAACTTAAGAACACGTAATATATAATATTAAGTTATTGAAATATGATTAGGATAAGTTTATGATTCTAAGACAAAGTTTTAAATCTTTAAAAATAGGATTAACAAAAAGACTTAGTATAAGCACAACTATTTCATGAGACTATTAATATGTATCAGGTCCATTAAACTCATACGGTCCTCATATCAGTAATAATGGGATTTTTAAGGCCAAAGTTAAACTAATGTAAGATATAATCATGAATTGTCATGTGTTTATACCCTGCTTATAGATTTTTAAGATGTTTTTAAATAGAATATAAACATGGTTGTTAAAACATCTCATGAAACTTGCATACTTACTAAGACAGTGCATGCCAATCCTTGTGACTCTATTTGTTTATTAAATAAGAATGTGTTTTAGTGCTTTACATTTATTTTGGAAATAATAATTTTTCATTTATCTTTGTATGCTACTTTTTGGTAAGTCTTGTTTAAACAATCTTAATATGATTATTCTTATGTTGAATCTATTCTCACTTTTCCAATGTTGATAAATTTTTCTAAATTACCCCATGAGGTATTGGATGTTCTATAGCCTGTATAGGGACTCAGGTAAAGGCATAAGCTAGTGACAACTCTACTAAGAAGGTGACAATGTATTACATGGATAGAGATGAGTGGGTAAGACCACATTGACCCACTTATATCTAAATATTAAGTGATTAAAATGATCTATAATGAATTCAATGATGAGCTATGTATTTGGTCTAATTTTTTTATTGGCTATAACACAATTATGGATCTCACTATGTGTTAATATGCTCAAATCTGATTGACACTTTATTCTGTAGTTTTTGTTTTGTATTTTTAATTAAAAATATTATGGTTACAACATATTGGTATCATATCATAGTTTACTGCTCTAAGTAACTTTGGGAAATATTTCTTGATAATTTTTGTTTATTTTTTATTTTCTTCACCACAATATGGTGAGGACAAGGGATAGATTAGCAAACAATAACCTAATAAATGTTAACCTAGGTAGAGGAAGAGGTCAAGGTTGTAGGGCCAATATTATTAAAAGAGAGGAACCACCTTGTAATAATGTTGATAATAATGTTAAATCCCCTAATAGTGAGGAAAATAATCCCAACATTAACCATGAGGTAGTTTATAATGGAATTATAAATGCATTGAATTCACTTCAATGTAAATTGGACACCCATGAATGAAGGTTAAAAAATATAGAAAGTGTTCTAGCTAAAGAACTTCCAATTAGAGGTGAAAGGAAAGTTGATGAACTAGAACTTTAGAATAACCCTGACAATATGGTCAATCATATCATTAAAAAGGTAAAAAGTTGCTTTAAACCTTTTCAGGTGAGGAATTAGGTGATGTAGTTGATGCATGGTTAGTACACATATCAAATTATTTTAATATAAATAACATGTCCTCTAATGTGAAGTTAAGAGTCATTGATTATTTTTTAGTCAGAGTTATAGCCCTTTGATAAAACCATATATGTGATTCAAAGGGTTACTAGCCAATGACTCTTACCTGGCCTTCTTTTGAAAGGTAGTTCAAAAGAGGTATCTCAATTACAATTTCAAGGAGTAGAAAATCATTGATTTTTATTTTTTGAAACATGAGAATATGACTGTGATTGAGCATGAAAACAAGTTTTAAAATCTATTTCATCATGTTAACTACATACATGATGAAGATACTAAAGTCACTAAGTTTAAGATGGGTTTGAAAGAGATATTAATGCCTGATTTGAATATGACTAATCTTAAGACTCTAACTATTGCTATCAAAAAAAATTATAGGGTAAAAGAGAAAGAGAAGGCTCGAGAAAAGGTGAGACAAGATTTTAAATAGAATAGGTAGCATTCTAAGAATAAAAATCTAACCCCGTCTCCTAATAATTTTAATAAATAATAATCTAACCATAAATACACCAGGAATGTGAGTGTTTTCAATAAATTTCAAGGGTAGAATAAGAATTTTAAGAATCCAAATTCTTCTAAGACTACTAATTTTAAAATAAATCTGACCCAAGGTAGTCAAAATGTGTCTTCTACTAGAGCAAATACAATTATAGTGATGTCATAAATAACTATAATGTGTTTGGAATGTGGAGATAACCAATACTATAAATATTTTCCTAAGGTAAAAATTTCCCAATCGGATAATCATAGTGTATGCAACTATGGATAATAAAAATGTAAATTTCCAAGCTACTCCTATTAAAATTAGAGGTAAAATAAATAATTTTTCCATTTCATTTTTTTATTTAAGAGTAAATAATAGTTTTATGGATCTTAAGTTAATAACATGTTGTAAGTTGAATCTGGTGACTTTGAAGAATGATTGGGATGTTGAGTTTGACTCAACTAAAAGAGTACTAGTTACAAAATTGTTTTGAGAGTGTAATCTTATACTTATACACTTTATAGACCCATGTTAATTTATTTTTAGCTCCTCTTAGATATTTTGATATTATCTTATGCATGGATTGGTTGAAATAACATAAATAGAATTTGGACTACTGTAGCAAAGTGATATATTATTGTAATGATTTGGGAAAACTTGTAGAAATTCAAGATTTTTTAAAATAAAAAGTACATAAGTTGGTATTAGCTTTATAACTAAATAAAATAATATGTAAAGGTTGTAAGTTATGTTCATCTACAAGAAACTGCACCTATAACAAAATTTAAAGTTTAGGAATATCTATTTTTGTAAGATTTTTTGATATTTTCTAGTTAAATTGCCTAGTTTACCTCCTAAATGTGAATTTGATTTTTTATTGATGTTGTTCAAGGGGTAGCCTATACATATAAATCACCTTACCTTATAAATGTATTATATTTGTAAGATTAAAAAACTCAACTCTAATAACTACTATAAAATGGTAGTATTAGGACTTGTGTGTCACCTTGGGGTGTACTAGTAGTCTTTGTGAAAAATAAGGATGGAACCTTGTGATTGTGTGTTGACTATTGCATGCTTAACAAGGTTGCCATTAAGAATCATTATCCTTTTCCAAGGATAGATGATTTGTTTAATTAAATTAAGGATGTATTTATATTTTTAAATATAGACTTGAGATCAAACTATCATCAACAAAAGATCAAGGAAGAAGATATCTATAAGACTAGTTTCAAAATAAGGTATGGACATTATGAGTTTATGATAACACATTTTAGTTTAATGAATGGACCTATTTCATTTATGAAATTGATGAGTAGTGTACTCAAGGATTTTATAGATAAGTTTTTTCTAGTATTCCTTGATGATATACTGATCTATTCTAAGAATTCATCTGAACATGAACAACATTTATGCTTAGTGTTACAAAGGCTAAGGCAACATAAATTATTTGGTAAATTATCTAAATGTGATTTATTTCAATTTGAGATATACTATTTGGGTCATAGTATATATAAATATGGTATTGATGTATATCTAGTAAATATTAAAGTTATTAAAGAGTGGTATGATTCTCAAAACATACATGAAGTACATCATTTTATGGGACTAACTAGTTATTATATAAGTTTTGTTGATTTTTTCTAAATTGGTTAACCCAATAACTTCCTTTCAATGAAAAAATGAAAAGTTTGTTTGGAATTTACAATGTGAACATGGTTTCATAAATATTAAATAGTTATTTAATTTGGAACCTATACTTATACTAGATATGAATGGAAAATTTAAAATATGGGACAATGCATCTAAAGAAGGCTTGAGTGGAATATTAACCCAAGACAGTTCAGTTGTGGCTTATGAGTCATGGAAACTAAAGGACCATGAGATTAATTACACCACTCATGACCTTGAGATTTTTGTCATTGTTCATGATTTAAAATAATCGAAACACTTTTTTTGAGGTAAGCATTTTGAGGTAAAGTCTGATCATCATAGCCTCTAATATTTGTTTTTTCAAGATGATTTGAATGTGTGCCAGCCGAGATGGCTAGAATTTTTACATAATTTTGATATGAATATTTCTTATATGAAATGTAATGAGAATTGTGTTGTTTATGCACTCAACCAATATACATATCTTGCTACTTTATCTATTCTACATAATAATTTTAGAACTCATTTATTGGAACAATAACATTCCAATAAGTTTTGCCAAGATGTAAGTGCAAATTTGGCTGATGATCCCATTGAAAATATTTTTTTTTACTTTTCAATTAATTTTGATGTTTTAATTAGATATATAAATAAAATTTATTTACTTGAGTTTGGTGATTTGAAAAATATTTTTCTAAAATAAGTGCATGTGACACCACATTTTGCTCATCTAGATGTCATGAAGACAACCCATGTACTGAAAAGGATGTATTATTGGCCTAGAATGAAACATGAAGTTATTGACTTTATGTCAAGATGTTTGTAATGATAGTATGTGAAAGTTGAAAATTACCATATAGGAAGATTTTTATACCCTCATGATGTACCAAGAGGTAAGTGGGTTATAATTTCTTTTGATTTCATAGTTGGTTTTCCAAAATCTAAAATTAAACATGATATTATTCTAGTTATAATAGATAAATTTACTAAAGTTAGTAATTTCATTATTATAAACTTGACTAATAATTCATATGTGTTTGATTCATAGTTTTTGAAATAAAAAGTACATATGCATGGCAAGCCTAAGGTTATTATTTTAGATAAAGATAAAAAAAAATTACTTCAAAGTTTTATAAAATTTTAATGGTCATTTTCGGTACAAGGTTGAATTTTAGTTTGTCTTATCACCTAAAAATATATGGTCATACAAAAATATTAAATAAAGCTGTGAAATACATGCTAAGAATGCATCTTATAGATTAACAAGGTAAATGGTAAGATTATCTACACTAAGTATAATTTACATTACCATTCACTAATTAAAATGACTCTTTTTGAAGCTTTATATGGGTGCAAGTGTAGAACTCTACTTGGATGGAAAAGTTTAGAAAATAAGACTATTGTTGTTCTTGATGTTTTATGAGAATATGATAGACAAATAGAAACTATAAGGCAAACTTTAAAAGTTGCCTCTGATTGGAAAAATAGCTATGTTGATTGAAAAATGACACAATGTGAATTCTAAGTGGGAGATAAGGTATTTATACATGTTAGAATGAATAAATGTTTAATTAAATTTATAAATTATTATAAAATACACTTTAATTTGTAGGATCCTTTGAAAATTGGAGAAAAATAGTCATGTTACCTACTAGCTAGCCCTTCCTCCTTTCTTGTCTCATAATCACAATGTGTTTCATGTTACTTTATTGATAAAGTATATTCTTTATCCATCTCATGTTTTGGATTGGAATCATATTCAAATTTTATAAGAGAAAATTATGAATTTGGATTTAGTGAAGATCCTAGACCATCATAGCATTTAGTTGAAAAATTAGGAGATTTTCCAAGTGTTAGTTCAATAGGATCCTTTATCATAAATAAAAGAAGATGAGATTATTTTTAAGAAGCATTATCCTTTGCTATTTTTATCGATAAGATAGCTCTTTTCTAATTGGGTAAGGATGTCATGACCCTATTTCACATACATTTAATTTATTTTATTGATATAGATTAGTTATAAACTATTCAAAACATATTTTGTTTGTTTTACTATGGTATTACATTGTTGTGATATACATTAATATATTTTATTATAACTATTGAGACAAGTATAGATTACATTTTCATTACAACATTATATATTTATGATTAACACATACTAATTTATTATCAAGTTAGATGTGTTATTTAAAATTTTTATTGCATTTATTATATTTAGATGTTTAGATACTGATAATGGTCTATTAGTTGACTAAAGGTACATGTACTTAAGCTAGGTTATGTTCAAACCTAAATATCATGGAAATATGGAGAAACAACATGGATAAACTAAATAATGAATTCACTTATAAAATTTGAGCTTGATAATATTGTTGGTTTAGTCATCATGTTTATATAATTTAAGTGTTGTGTTATCATTTTATTTTTGATTTCATTATTAATTGATTTTAGTCAATTTAAACATTTTTACAAACATCACTTTACTTTATGTTATCGATTGTGAGAACTATCAATTTTTTATGTCTTAATTAATTTGGTGACATTGATTTCTTATTTATGTCATCATTTTCATCATTTTAGTTTCTTATGTTTTTTGTGGAATTAATGACTGTCAACTTTGATAGGGAATTTGATCAAATGTAAATATTTTATTTTCTCAATCATTTTAAGTGTTGAATTCTTAACACCACTTTTGATTATTTTGATGCTAATGGACTTAATGTTTAAATATCAATAATGTTATGGTTGTAGACAATTATGGACATGTTTTACTTACTCTATATTATAGGCATGTGTATTAAGGTTTAAGCATTGAATGACCCTTGTCATTGTTTATTTGTTTGAAATTGTTGTGATAGTCAAGTTTGGATTAGGCATGTGCTTAAGTTACTTGAATGTTATAACCCACCTTGAGGGCATTGGTAATTATTTGATGTTGTTTTATTTATATCGTATAACTTTAGAGTCATGGCATTGGTTCAAGTTACCACTAAAATGGGTCAATGTGCTTCTATGGGTTTTTATATTTTATTCAATTCATTTAGACTTAGTCATTTAAAAATCTTTATGCCTTGGGGAGAATCTATTGAAAATTTTGGCATGGTGGCCAAAGGGAATGTAATGCAGTTCTTATATGAGGTTTTTTGGAAGCTTGAACTGTAGTTTGAACCATTAGTCTTGTCAATCATATGGAAGTTTAGTAGAGTTATTTAGGGTTTTTTTGGCATATATTGTTCAACTGGTTTTATTTGAGGCATGTAGATTTTAGATGCTAGTTTTACATATAACTTTGGAAGATTAGAAGAGAAGAAAAAATTATTATGTGATCAAATTTTAGGTTCCAAGTTAGTAGTGTTTTTAGAATTTTGTGCTCATATTTTAAGTATAATTTAATGTCAAAATGGGTTATGGTTTTATCCATAAACACTGGAATTTGATTTTGCCTATGTTATGATGTTTATAGATAAAATCCTAAATAAGGTTGAGGCTTTGTATTTTCTGTATAATTCATAGTGGCCATAAATAACTTGGCCATGGATTTTTATGGATGTATAGTGAATTTGTGTGTGTGTGTGTGTGTGTGCGTGTGTGTGTGCATGTGTGTGTGTGTGTGTGTGTGTGTGTGTGTGTGTGTGTGTGTGTGTGTGTGTGTGTGTGTGTGTGTGTGTGTGTGTGTGTGTGTGTGTGTGTGTGTGTGTGTGTGTGTGTGTGTGTGTGTGTGTGTGTGTGTGTGTGTGTGTGTGTGTGTGTGTGTGTGTGTGTGTGTGTGTGTGCGCGCGCGCGCATGTGTGTGTGTGTGTGTGTGTGTGTGTGTGTGTGTGTGTGTGTGTGTGTGTGTGTGTGTGTGTGTGTGTGTGTGTGTGTGTGTGTTAATTTTATTTTATATATGGTTGTGTGGGCATATATTTAGTGCAAATATATTATTTGTTTAGTTTCCAAGATTTTGTATCAAAACTAAGGTGTTTTAAAAAGGTTATTATTTTGTATAATTTGACTGTGTGTTGATTTAAAATTTGTTTCCAGAGTTTGAAACCCTAGTTAGTAATTTTTTATAAGCCATTATATAAATGGCTACGACTAGGTTTTATTTCAACTGAGTTAGGTATATAATCTGGTTTTATTAAAAAAAAACCCTAACTTAGATTCATTTAGGTTTATAAAATAATATTGGTTATTATTTTATCCTATTGGTTATTTTGAACTCATAACCATACATTGGGGGAAATGACATTATGAGTCTTCATGGGGTTCAAAATGGTTTATAGGGTTTTGTGTAACAAAATCTTTTATTATTATCATAAGACTGCATGATTACATTTGACTTTTATTATACTATTAGGTCATTATTTAGTTAACTCATGTTTATGGAAATCCTATTGGAATTATTGGCATAATTTAGGTATTGATGTTTGAAATTATTTTAGATTATTATTAAATTGACTTATGTTTGAAAACAAAGATTAGATGATTATTTTATATATTATGATTACATTAAATTATTATAGTTGATAGTTGGGTTTAGATTCATTGATTCACGTGAAAATATCTTGATTCACTTCTTATTTTGAGTTGTGATAATTGGTTTTAGATGAATTAAAATGTTATGTAATTCATTATAGTTGTAATCCATTTTATTCATTATAGTTGTAATTGATACAAACATATGTATTTATCATGTAAGTTTAGTTCACGATTATTATTTTAGTTTATCATTTGATTATCCATATATTCTTGTATTATTATTTAAATATGGAATTACATTGCTTAATAAATACATTTGATACAAGAACATAGATATGTGACTTTTATCATGTACTTGTAATTAGTCACTTATTTTGGAATAAGTAGTTTTATAGAATTGATTAGAAAGCTATAGAATTTTGGTTTGATATATGCTATTGGTTTTTAGTTGATTCATAACCTAAAAATGTATTCATGTCTTTCGTTATAATTATTCATTATTGGGTTTGTGGTATTGAGTTGACTGGTTATTTGAAGATGCAAATAATTACCTTAGAACTTAGTTATAAAAGTTATGATTTTTACATGATTCTTTTAATACATTTGAGTATATGGGAATTGGAATGTAATATTAGATGGTAAGTTATTTTGAATGCTTCCTATAAAATTAACCTTAAGATTATAAAATCAAAGTGATATTATTCCTTGAACAAGTTCCCTTGAGTTAAGCATTATAATATGATATTATGATGTAGTTTAAAATTAACTTTTAAATAGCTTTATACTATACCAACCTCATTAAGAGATTAATTAACTAATGAAAGTTGTTTTAGAATTCATTAAAAATCTTAAGACAATAACTATACGTATTAGTAAAATGAAATCCTTGTATTATAATTTGGTAAGTTAAATAGATTATAATCAACATAATATTTATGCATGAGTTTTTAATTATTTATAGAATTTATGATAAGGATTAGAATGGAGAATGACTTAATTAATTAAAAGTGTATAAATATTCCAAAATTTTACAAGAACATAACCATTTCACTTTGAAATTATTAGGTACTGTCAAGTGTAGTGGAATTTTATGGGTATCTCCTTAAAACACATCAAAATTGAATTAAAATAAGATTATATGAATCTTAGACATATTTTGAAAGTAACTTGGAAATAATATACTTTGTGGAAGGTTTTAAAAAGAGTATGGTTATTCATAAATAAGGAATATTTTGATTGAGGATCAAATGCTCCATGTTTGAAATTAGGCATTGGAATATTTTTTTAACAGGCTAGTTCATATCCTTATATCATAAAAGAAGTTAATGAAATTATATTATTAAGTTGATATAAGAATCTACTTTGGAACTTAAGAACAAGTAAGTTTTAATATTAAGTTAAGTAATTAAAATATGCTTAGGCTAAGATCATAAACTTAATACAAAGTTTTAAATCTTTAAGAACAAGATTAAAATCAAGATTTAGTATAAATGCAACTAGTCCATGAGACTATTAATATGTATTAGATCCATTTAACTCATATGACACTCATATCAATAATAATGGGAAATCTAAGGAGAAACTTAAGCCAATGTAAGATCCTTAAGCATGATTTGTCATGTGTTTTTACCTACTTGTATATTTGTAAGATGTTTCTAAATAGATCATAATCATGGTTGTTAAAACATCCCATGAATCTTGCACAGTTCTTGAAATAGTTCACGTCAAAACTCATACCTCTACACGCTTGTGAAATGAAAATGTGTTCCAATGCTTTGCATTGATTTTGTAAATATTCCTTTTCCATTGATATTTTTATTTTTATTTTGATTTGGTAAATCTTTTTTAAACAAGTTTATTATGATGATTATTTTATTGAATTTTTTCTCATTTTACCACTATTATTTAACTTTACTAAATTACCCCTTGAGGTACTAGTTTTTCTATAGCTTGTATAGGTACTCAGGTAAGGGTATAAGTTAGTGATAGATTTAATAGAAATTCCATAGTGTATTACTATGGATATAGGTGAGATAGGTAAGACCACACTAACCCATTTCTATATAAATTCTAAGTGGTTAAAATGATTCCTAATAAAGTTGTTGATGAGTTATATACTTGGTCTAGTTATTGTATTGGTTATAACATAGCTATGGATCTCATTACATGTCTCTATATTAAAATATGGTTTAAAATTTATTTCACAATTGTTTTTTATCCTTTAAAAAAATTATGGTTATGACAAATAGGATAATTACATGGAGTTTTATCCCTCTTTGAAATATTTTTATGTAGACAATATATAACATAAGGGGTGTTGAGGTTATTAATGATTTCAAATGTTATCCCCTTTTAACCCCATGATTACCTTTATCCTCTTGGTCTATTGATCTAGGGTTACAAGTTAAAAATAATATATATAGTGGTTTTCATGATGGATCAAAGGCTCCCACACAATCAATAGAACATATAGGTGAAGGCAAACCTTTCATAGAAAAAAATATTATTTTTTAATCTATAGGACACCAAGACTCACCTATATAGATATAGTGCACTTATTTAGAGATCTTGAAACCCCTTATTTTTAGATTTTATGTCAATCTACATAGATCCATAATGAATTTCATCCTCAGACACAGTCCTACATTTCTATTTTCTAGATAAATTATATTTCTTTAATACTTTCCCCTGTTAATAGATTTCTAAATTTAGTTCCAAATAAGTTTATGTCATTTATTTTATATCTATAATATTCTTATTTTATATGTTAGTTTATATTATTTAAGAAATTAATTTATTTATTTTCCAATTTTTGATAAAACATATTGGCAAACCCATGCTTTTATTTTAGAGTTGTAAAACCATAGGTTTCCCTTAAGGTTCCAAACTTATTTCTAAGATTTAAAAATAAAATATTAGGGTCTTATAATTTATCTATAATCTACCCTTTTCCTTTTTAAAAATTATAAGTTTTAATGTTTTTTTTAAGGTTTCACCCTCATTTTTTTATTAGCATTTTCCTTTCCTAGGCTTATGGCTTATCTTTCAATATTTAGGCTCATATATAATCCATAATGACTCTATTTTAAAAAAAATCAAAATTTTTTGTTACTTATATTGATAAAATCACATACCTTTTTTTGTTCACCAAAATATTGTATCAATTTTTCATAAATTATAATTTACTATTCTTAATAAATTTGACTTAGGGGATGAATGGTGTACTTATTTTAAAATTAATTTATGGGTTTTTTAGATTTGATGATTAATCAAAAGTCTCTTTCATATTTCAAAAATTCTTAATGAATCTATTTTAGTTTTAATTTACTTATTTTTCACATCATATAATGGATACATGGGTTAGTTTTGAAATATAATTTCTAATTCAAGTAATAATTGTTCAAATTGCATGGTGTTAGATAGAAATATTCAATCTCTTTCATAATTATGCAATAAATTGGAGAAAAATAATGTATACTAAAATCAAATTTAAACTTAATCATAATACATTCTATATGTCTATAGTATCTTCTATCATCCCTCTTTAAGGTTTTTATATCTCATTCCCTTCTAACTAGGTCCATGTTGTCATTATCCCAAGATATAAGGTGACCCACCCTATAGTGAGAAATCAAGGTAACCACATGTCCTTCCTCAACCCCATCCACCTCTCACATATCTTATTTATGGATTTTTTATGCATATACAATTACAATAATTGAGATTTTATACTTGTGAAGACCTTCAAGATCAAATAGTCACTATGGAAAGGATAATCAAAGAGTTGCAAAATAAAAATAGTTTTCAGTTTAAAGATCACATCATTGTGAAATTAGATCAAATATATAAATAATTAGAATATGTTAGTTTTAATCATAAATTTGTATCTTCATCTATTAATTTTATGCCTAACAAAAATTCATATCAATATGGGAATATAAAACATAATACATCTACAACTAGTGAATCAAAAGTTATGCAAAAGGCTAAAAGGAGTTCTAGTGAGATTCTAAGATAAATTCTTAGAAACAAGGTGATCAAACTACCTCATATACATCCTTTAAGGAGATTAAAAATATATTGTGCATATCATAGAATGCATGGGCATCATAAAATTAGGTGTTTGGATTTGAATTAAAAAATACAAATAATTAATTATAGTGATGATCCTATAGCAGATGCATCAATAAAGAAACCCACATTAGAATAAGTGTAATTACAATAGGTTTATAAATTAGAATTAGTACAAAAATAACAAAGACAAAAAATGTTGATACTAAAGGACAATTTAGAGCAATAAAAAAAAATAGAACAAGAAAGAGTACAAAATTATCAAGATGAAAATTAAAAATTAAAAAATACACAAGATGGAAAATAACAATTACAAAATAAATGTATCACAAATTCAATGTTACAAAAAGAGAAAGAATAGAATATAAAAAAACAAGTGAAACCTAAGCAAGAAAGTATCTTTAATAAAGGGTTTCTAACAAAAGAGGTTAAAAATAAAGATATGCTTAAAAAATCCAATGCTACAATTGTGATTTCAAAGCAGTCGACTAAAAAGTGCTCATCATTTCTAGAGCCATTGATTCTTAAAATCCTCATATATGACAAGAAATGTACCAATATTGTGATCAATAACACTACTAAAATGAATGTTTTTAGCATGAAACTCTTAAAATTTCTTGGATATGATAAGGAACACTTGAATAATATTATTGTATATAATATCATGTATTGGATCCATTGATCTACCTTTCACAATTGGTCTAACAACATGTTAAGTGGTATTTCATGTATGTCCAAGTTTGTCCTAATATAGTGTTGAATTAAGAATATCATGGATGAATGAAATGGGGAAATTGGGTAAAGATCATAACATGTCACATTTGTGTTGGAAATATTATGAATAAGAGGGGGGTGAATCTATCTTCAAAACTTTTCATTCAATTCCACTTAACTATGTATGAACCATATTAACATGCATGTACATATTCAACAATAATAATAAATAAATAGAAGAGAATGAATCACATAAGCATAAAATATATGTTGGAAACCTTCTTGGAGAATAAAACCCACTGATGAAGCAAATGGACTATAGTCATATAAGATAAACATCAAATTTCAGTTGAGAACTTACTCAACTTGGAGAACCAAACATCATCTATCAAGCACCAAGTTGATAGTATTTTAACTAAGCACTAACTCATCAAGGATCACCAATCCCTAATTTAAGTTGATAGTATTTTAACTGAGCACTAACTCATCAAGGATCACCAATCCCTAATTTACAAAGAACCCACCTAGATTTAGTAAGATCTAACTTGCAAGGAGGATCTAACCCCTTATATAACTCAACACTAACTTAACCACCTGATTGTTTGATCACCTTAAAAAATCCTTGTTGCTTATATAATAGATGATGATTTACTCTTTATAATATTATCTCTCTTCATCCTACTCAAACTGATCTTCATCCCTCTCAAACTGATCTTCAACACTCTTCACTCAACTAGCCCTCTTCATAGATTGATTATGTCTTCTAACCTTATAATTATCCTATAAAAACTTCTATTAGATATTAATGATATCCCTAATGATCTACATGACATCCTTCTAATTGAAAATAATCTATGTCATTCTCTTATATTTTTCTTCTCTCACTCTCTTAGCACACTCTTAACATCCTCTATATTCTTCCTCTTAACACACTAAAATAGGTTAAATCATATTAGAATAAAATTATTTATTCATAAATAAATCACTACAATAAGTTGGCCATTTATCAATTATCCCTTATTCCTCTTTTAGGCTAATGGATACATAATAGGCCTTCTTAACAATAGGTTACCCTTTGATCTTTCTTGAAGCTTATCCAAAAACCTCACATGGTAGGAACACAACATAATATACCACAATAGTCCTTATCCAAATTCACTTTAGGTCTACAACACCTTTTACGTCCAACTTGCACTTAAACCCTTACTCAAAATACTACTTATAAAAAGTGCATGCATATACAGAAACTCTATCTTGAATAACTAAGGCATATACATAATTTTTCCAAACAAAAATGGTAAAAAATTATATATATATATATATATATATATATATATATATATATAATCCTCATAACATTAGGGTCATCACCAACTTCATTTTATGCTTCAACTTAGAGTAAACAAACTCAAACACACTTCTGCATGATTTATTCACTATTTGCACTACAAGGTCTATTCAACGGCTGGATAAATTTAATCACCAACTTTTCACATCTAAGATTTGGAACTTGTTTAAAAACCTTAATGAGTGTCAACTACAAATATCATACTTTGAGCTTCATCCACTTATCAACTTTGACTCGATCAATGATGTTTTCTATAGAGAATCTTTGATAGACAAGTACTCTTTTGTATGGTCTTCTCACTCACCTAAGAAACCAATCACACCTAAAGATGCCTAGGAGAGTTGAATTCAAACTCCAATAACTTTTTTTATCATATCACACTATTCCAAGCTCTTTATATCAATATCTTCAATTTCGAGTCCTTAGTAGGGTTTTATAAGTGTTTAGACTAACTTTCAATTTTAATGATCATTCATAAAACTTAACTCATCTTTCCAGAAACAAACACTTGTAACTTTGAGATAGAACCCTTATTCATGTACCATTTATAACTTAGGATATAATGAATTTTTTTCACATGCCAATGATCATTAATAAAACCTTCTCAGGTAGGTGTCTCTTTATTTTATTCACTCATGAAACCTTGAAAGCATTTTTATTGCAAACCACATCTTGAAACTTCATGCACATACTTGAAACAACTTGGCTCACTTTAGTAAATATTAATATGCTCATCCATTTTATGGAAACATATCTTATTACCTCACTTGGACACCATCTCTCTTCTTGATTTTTAAGCCTTGACCTGCAAGTATTATTAAGCCTTGAATTTGATATTTAAGCCACTCTATAGACTTCATCTTAGAAATCACCTATGTTTCAATGCCTCTTATGTATGATCAATCAACATCATACACTCACTCTTCTTCAGAGTTTCAATAGAACTTCTTTAGAGCTACTTATAGATCTCTAGAGCTATGTACATAGAACTTCAGATCACATAGATCTTTAGAGTTGACATTATAATCATATGTAAGGTATTCAATACCTTAGATACAACCTTAGATGATATCACTCATTCTTGAATTATATTATATATTATTTAGATCATTCTTTTTGGAGAATTCTCATCTTTGTAGCACATTTAGAGCATCTTTGGCATTGTTTACACATAAATTCATAGCACACTACTTATTCTTTTGAGCTCACACATGTCATCTTGACACCTTAAAATACTATCTTTCAAGGTATAGATAAAGCATTACAAGATGCTTTACACTTTTTTTACTGACCTCAAGGCTTACTTGACCAAGTATTTTCACAAGAAACTTTGACATCAACTATATTAAATCAACATCAATAAAATAACCATGCATCTTCATTTAGAACATTTGACATCAAACAAAACATTAAATATCAAGTCTCAACACTGAAATAAAAATCTCAATAATCTCTCCCTTAATCAATGATAATGTTCAAAAATTTGAACTTATAAGTGTTATGATTATAGTTTAAAGAGAAGATATGACTTCTTTACAAAAAGATAGGCAAAAATAAATCATGTCTTACTCTAGCATTCAATCAAATATAAGTAATAGAATAATAGTAAATGAAAACAATCTAGTATAAATTACACAAGAGGAATAAAAATAGTTAATACCATAAATGGGGAAATTGGTTTTACATATCTAGATATTTCACAATGCCATGATAATTTCCATTCAAAAGAGATTATCCTTCCTAATCCTATATACAATATATATTGATTTTAAATATCTTAATGGAGTCATCAGTTAGTATCTTTCTTTATATTTCTTAATTAGTATATGAAAAAATACAAAATAATCAAATATTCTATAAATTTCAAAAACCCTAACCTATGTATGATTTGTGTAGTTTATTTACATATGTTAGTTTGGGCTCAGTATACTAATTATTTCTATATAAATCTAGTTTATATAAAATATGATTCACAAGTGTACATGAATGAATGAATAACATACAATTTTCCATTTAAAGGCATAGTCACGTGCCATTTAACTATTTCAAACTAAAAAATTGTTAGTAGATAATAACACTTTGCACCCATGTCCTATTTCACTAGTCATGTCTTTGTGAGAAAAAGATATCAATTATCAAATCTAAACTAGGCATATACCTCTTAAATATTGTATAAACATTATCAAACTCATTGTGGGAATATTATACATAGGTTTTTTCCTTCTTTGGATCTCCCTTATTGTTCATATCTCAAATTTTTAAATTTGAGAAAATTCTATCACTATTGCTCACTTAATTACACATTGATCTTTACCAATTACATACATTATTTAAAATACTAGTGTTATAAATGGCTTATGTTTATTAATTACATATATCTATTCATGATTTTCATGTTTTCTTTCCTAATTCATGTCTTGTGTTTTTTCTTTATTTTATCTTGTGGACATTTTAAAATGTCCTTGTGTGTGGCACAAGGGCATTAATTATGTGTTTATATGCATTAGAGTGACATTTGAATATGTATCTTGTATATGTCCCTGTGGCCTCCTCTTTCATGTTTTTTGTTTAATTTTTTTGTATCATGGTCATGACACTTGTTTTCTCAATTAGATCAAATTTTATGCATAATAGATGTCATGCATCTTCCAAACCTTTTTATGCCATGATGATATCTTGCATCCCTCCACAATTAGTTATATTCATATTTTAGTACTTAGTTTTGATCACTTACCTGTGTAAAAAAATGATAATATCTATCTTGACAATGTCACTATGTATGCTTGTTTCTACATGCATATCACATTATTATTTTTCTCAATTTATATATATGATGATAACATAATCTTCCATTTTATCATTACTACTTAGATTTACATCTTTTCATAATATATCTTGTATAAATTTTTATTTTGAGTTAAGTTATTATGCACACTCAACAACTCACCTTATAAGAGGGAGCATACACTATGGCTTATCTTAGATACTAAGATCCTATAGATAAATATCTAGACATACATGTCTAGCTCTTATACAATTAATCAAGTTTCACACTTGAAAAAAAATTATGGATAGTAGCACTCCATTTTTACAAGGGCACAGGATGACTATATCCAAAATAGTGTGTTGTTTCCCCATCAGGTAGAAAACAATAATTTTTAGACATTCTTGAAATCACAAGCAATATAAAAATGTTAGAAACAGGTATATAGATTTAATTTGTAGAAAATATAATCAGGTGTGGTTTAGATTTGCTCAATTTTAGGGCATCATGTATGACATGTGTTCATGGTTAGCACATAATTTTTCTCATAATTTCAATTATTATTAATTATTCTCATAATCCATATGCACCCATATATTATATTGGGGGCATGTGTGCATCATATGAATACCTTATTGCTTAGTTTTTGCCCTAGTTCTATAGATGGAGTGGTAATTCATGTCATTATCCACACTATCTACATTAGACCCATATATTAATATATTTTTAGACCAATTTTACACCAATTTTTTAGTAGAAATGAACCTTATTCCACCTATATTTATTGGTTCATCTTTTTATACCAAATTTACATAAAAAATAATATATTAGAATTCATGCATGTATTCTAAAAAATACTTCACAATTTTGGCTATGAAATGATGGAGTAAATCATACCTTGATCTTTTAATCACACTCTCCTAATCAATGAGAATTAGGGTATGAATGGTCCAATCCAAGTTATTTAATGTAGAATTAATTTCCATGAGTCCTACCCTCTACAATCACCAATTTTTCACCATACAATACAATGATTCAAGTACCAATCAAGTGTATTTATTCCTTATTATTATTATTATTATTATTATTATTATTATTATTATATATGTTTTATTTTAATTAATATTTATTTATATCTTAAGTAAGGAATAATTGTATACATGTTTAATTGTAATATTTTTCATGAAACATAGTTTGACATTATGGCCTATAGTCAAAACTATACTTCATAGGTAAGTCCAGGTGCACACTTTTCCTTTTACTCTAATACTTTCACTTTTTTTCATTACTATAATAAAATGGATGAAAATTTAGATATATAAATTAACATTTAAGACAAAACCCTTATTCCATGGCCTTTTCACCACTTTCCATAATTTTGCACATGGATGACCCATTCCTATAATAATAAAATGATTCAAGAATATCAGTATGCCTCATGAAATTAGTTTAGGTTTATCCACATACTATTTTGTACTCCCATATTAGTAACTTTTTTTCCTAGGATAATAATTCACCATTTGGACAACATCGCTCCCTATCAATGTCTAGTTCCACCATTATTTTCCTCCCACCAAATAATAACTAATTTCTCAATTTAAAATTCATGCAATGGGTCATCCCACAAGTTTAGCAAGCCCCATCAAAATGAATTCTCAAAATTTTATTATAAATCTAGATTTCAAACCATTTACATGTATGAGGCTTCCATATTGAAAATCAACATAATTTTAATTACACATTGAGAGTAAATTTCTTATTTCTCCAAATTCTAAATATATACATATTTAGTATCCTTGAGATAAATTTTGAGTACGTTCCAATGTTAAAAGTCATGTTTTAATCACTTAATCACACCAAAATTACACAATCATCTATAATTAAACTAGTCTTTCACACATATTATCATAGCATGGGATAATTACATGGAATTTGATCCCTCTTCAGATTATTGGTATGTAGGTGGTGCTCAACACAATGTTTGTTAATGTCAATCACAAATTTAATTTCTAACCCATTTTTACCCTATGATTTCATTTCTCCTATTGGTATATTGATCTATTTTTATAAGTGAAGGAGAATATATAGTAGTTTTCATGATGGATCGAAGGTTCTCACATAGTAATGAAACACACAAGTAAAATTGAAATTATCACATAAAAATCATTATTTTATCATCTACATAACACCACCACTCCCTAAGGATAATAGTTACTTTAACCCATATCTAGATACATCACTCTTCTCTAGATATATTTTAAAACTTTAGTTTATATTTTTAGTCAATCAACACAGATCCATGGTGATTTTTTTCCTCATACATACTCTTACATTCTAGTTTCCTAGTTGAGTTTTATTTCCTTTATAATTTCACCATTTAGTATGTTTCAAAATTTAGTAATTAATATTATAAACTATTTTCCAATGCATATGAACTTTGATAAAACCCTAGGTATTGATGGCTTTCCCTATGAATTTTATCAAACATTTTTGGAACACAGTTGGGCCTAATCTTCATAAAGTCTATTCTAAAGCTATCCTAACCAACTCTTTAGGTCATCTCATAAATTAGGGAAACATAAAATTAACTCCAAAGGTATGGGACCTAGATTCAATTACAAATTGGAGACCCATAACTTTGCCTAATGTTTCCTACAAAATTATATCTAAATCATTAGCTCTCATAATCAAACACTTTCTTCCCTTAATTATGCAAAGTGAGAAAACTAAATTCATTCAACATAGATATATTATAAATAATTTTATTTACATATAGGAAGGTATGAAATGGGATATAATATATAACCAAAAGGAATTTTTCATTAATATTTTTTTGAGAAAGTCTATGATTAGATTGAGTGGCCTTTTATCATAGCTATGCTTCAAGATCTAGGGTTTGGTCCCAAATCTTTTCACACCATCAATATGTTATTTCAAGATGTTAGGGCATGTATTACCATCAATGTATATCAATATCAAAACTCTGATATCCATATATACATCACACATGGTTATCTCCTTGCTCCCTCACTTTATGTTTTGGTTGTAAAAGGATTTAGTTATCTATTGGAAAATTATGCTTCCAAGGGTCTAGGCAAGGGGATCTCTCTTCCTAATTAAAATAACTATATAATTAATAGGCACTTTATTTATGACTCCTTCCTCACTATATAGTATGATGAATACTCTATCAATCATGCAATGGAGTTTTTACATATCATCTATCTTATATCTAGGTTATCTATTCAATAATGTAAGACTTAGTGTTATCGCTAATCCCTATCACCCAAACCTCCTTGGTTAGAGGGATATATGTGGTAATGGATAATTATTAGGGTCTAATATAAATTATTAGGCATTATATTTTATTTTAGAGCATCTTCTATATAATTTTGGTCTTATGTGATTCAAAGAGTTGAGAAAAAAATCTCCTTTTGGATCACCAAGCCTTTAGCTTTGCCTAGGAAGTTCTAGATTTGTTCTAAGGTGCTCACTACTACTCATCTTTCTAGGCTCCCTCTAATGCATCTTATGCAAAGATTGAAAATATTATATGATATTTTTTTGGGCTAATTTTGAGGGGCACCCCTAGAAAATTATATTGAGGCTCTACATCTCTCAAGGTTTCCCACTTGGAAGAAAAGCCTGGAAAGGAATTGGCTTTAACATCATGCTTATCTAATTAGTGATAGTCAAATTAGGGGGTAATTTTGTTATGTAAGGTATATGGAAGGCATGGGAAAAACTAAATCCCCACCTTTTTGGGTGGGGGATGGGTTTAAAGGTGTCCTTTATCTAAACCAATAGTCATTATGGTGGTCTCCCCAATTAAAGCTTCATAATGTCCCCTTTTCCATGGTCTCCTAGATCAAAACCTTAAGGCTAATTAAGAAAGGTATTATCATAATTAGTGATCTATTTTGTAATAAATCTATGGACTAACTTCTTTTTCCTATGTTAGAATCTAACTTCCATCTTTATAAGGAAGATGTAAAATTGATTTTTGAATTACAGAGTTCCATACCTAATTAATACTTTAACAAAATTGGAGTTTTATCTCTCACACCATGATGTAAAGACTAGTCTTGGCCCACATCCACACCATTTCATTGATAATATCCTTATTTTGGTTACAATTTATAGGCCCTTCAACATATTGATATTGATGCCCTTAATCGCTAGTGGTCTCTTCAATATATCTATTAATTTTGGGCTTGAATATTTGATAATATTTGGGGAACATGTATTGAGCCCAAAAAATTCCATTTCCTTTAGTGTATCCTTTACCAATGTCTGCCTATGGGGAATAGGCTCAAGTACATGTGGGTTTTAAATCCCATTTGTTTTGCCTATCATTACCCAAAAAATGTCAATCATATCTTTTAGTTGTTTCCTCATTCCCAGTTAGCCTGGAGATAGATTCATACCATTTTAAAACCCTTTAGGCACAAAATGTTAACATGGAAAATGGATATCCTAGGTGAAAAGGTAGTAAATAATAAATTTGTGATTTTTAATGTTACCCTTCAGAGACATAATCAAATAAATAAGGTCTAGATCAAGCTTCACCATCTACAACTCCCCTTAGACCATTAAGGGGAAGCTCCTTATGCATTTAGTCATGAGCCTACCAATTTCCCTCCTCACCACTCCATCCTAGGGGTCTTGGGTAAGGGGAGGTGCCAAAACTATCACAAATAAAGGTATATAAGTTGTAGGAGCTCTTATACTCACTCTATATGGCCATATCTTCTCGAAGGACATGATAGAGGCAATATAGATAGTGGAGGTGGGGTAGAGACCCCCTCTATAAGATGAATTCTAATGGTTGGTGTTTCCATCTCTCCTCCTTGCTAATATTCTTAGGTGTAACATGATATTAAATCTAACCAATAGGTTGATGGATGGGACCATCTCGTAGTTGGTGAAGATCCCCTAACCTAGGATGGCTGGGGAGGAAAGCCTTAGGACACTCTACCTCTTCTTCCTCTATCAACTGCCATATTCATAGTTGTTGCTTGGTTATTCACTTATATTTTATTCTATTTCATTCCATTTTTTTATTGGTGTGCACTTGAGTTAGTTTATATTTGGTTATTGGCTGAGTTGTGGCCTTTTTTGGACTTTTGTTTCTCCCAAGTCTTCCTTAACTAGGTGTGGCTTTAGGGGTGTGACTTTTCCACCCATTTTTTATGATTAATGTTGTACTATAATTTTTTAAAAATTAATATAAGTGTGATTTTTAATCAAAAAAATAGTAGGAGTCATTTGTTTCATATCTATAACATTCTAATTTGATAAAACACACATTCTCAAAATATCATCTTCCCCACGGTATTTTATCTTATAATAAATTTTGTACTTGGAAATTAATTTATTATTCATTTCCTTCCAATTATTATCTTTATATTTTTTCAATCCCAAAAACCAAGAGAGGGATACATCTTTAAGATTGATTGAAAATAGTTTCAATTATTGAGAATCTTGATTATAGTCGTAACTATGGTATTAAATGTTAAACTTTAAAATAAATGTATTGGGATCTTCACTATCGATCCTATTAAATCTAATCAAGGTAGAGGGAGTGATTTTATTAATTAGTAAAAAACTTGATGGGGTGTTAATGGTCAATTAAAATAATAAGTTTTATGATAGAGTTGTCTCCTTTAAGATAACCTATATTGTTATGGATCACTCATGTACCAATGATATTTTTAACCCACTTCTAGAATTCTATATCAATTATTTCTACCAAAAGTGAGTAATGGATTATAGTCTTGGTTTTTTATTAGATAAAATTAGTTCTTTTGGATAGGAGATAGATTTGGTTTTAAATATAAATTCCTTTGGAAACCTGATTAATCTATTATTTTTCTCTGTTGGTTTAGCTAGTAATACTACTCTAAAGTTTTTTTTAGGATATTAGAGAATAATATAATATTTTAAAGAGAATTTTAATTGAAGGTGAAAGAGGTTAGATTATATAATCCTAGGTATAGGGTGGAAAAATTCAAGCTCTTTTAAAATGTATAAGAATATTTTTATCATGAGTGTTATGCTCTTCTTATTCCTTAGCTTGAGAAGGCTCTATATCAATTCTTCCAATAACTTCTCGATTGAAACATATTTGATAAAGTATTAGGTGACCGATGTGTAATAAATATGGGTATACTTATACTACTTATATTGGCTATATTTGGTTGCATATGTTCTCCATTTTTAGTAAATTTTAATCTCCTATGTAAGAATCTACCCATGTAATCTCTTTTATACTATGTGAAACCAATCAATATTTTTTTTAGATGTTCTTCCCTGTCCTGTAGAGGGTTACTAAGAATGGAGAATTTATAATTTATAAATTCTACCTATGTGAAGGAAAGGAAAGTAATCCATAAAACATAAATTTATTCAGAATTTAGTGCTTTGATGACCTTCCCCTAAAATGATGTCAAAAATTTATGGTAGTAAATTTAATTATAAATCTATATAAGCATATTTTACAAGGATTATACATTATATATATAACATTAAACCATGAATGAATGAGAAATAACCTAATTAATGTATAGGAAATAATAATTTAAATCACTAATAGAATTAATTGCACACTTTTTTGCATTGAAAGGAGACACACTTGTTGGAATTAAACACACTTTGCTTAAAGTAAACATATTTTTGTAAAAGGAAATTATTGGAAAATAAATACTAATCTAGTTTATAATCTTCCCACATAAAACAATAAATTATAAGTTTATAAACTTAAGTTAAATTAATTACTCACACTTGTAGTAATGAAAATTAAATAAAGTACATACACTTTCAATAACAAAATGTAAGTAAAATACACACAAACATAAAAATACTAACTAACAAATGGTAATATTCACCACTAAATCCTTATGAGTGGCTCCTACCTTGGTTGGAAAGGAGATATAATCCCATCATTAATAATATAGTATTATCCTAATGTAATTATTATTTATTAATATTCAACCTGAAGTAATAAATGAATTGGTACAAGATTATTCACAACAATCTAAAAACTTTATCTTAATATAAAATATTATAATGTTTCTTATCTATAGTTCTATTCTAGCCCCTATATCATGAAATCATATCTCTTTATATATAAGAGATAGGTTTATTATTAGATGATTCAAAATCTTAGAGGTCAAAACAATGATAGCATACTATGTTTAAATAATAAAAAATGCAAATAATACTAAATTCAATAAGAATAGTACTACCATATATAAAATTAAGACAACAAGTAACAATCTAATAATATTGATGGAATCATAAGTGAAGTTAAAATGGCCTCCATTTTGGGTGGTTAGAATTAGAATATTTGGCTTAAACTCTTGTAGTTGAGTGGAAATTCACCTACAACCATTTTTGAACTAGATGGAATCAATTGATATAATTAGTTGGTGATTTCATAATGAATGTTTATTATATAATACATGGATACACATGATCCTTACATGGTGGCTATTTTTAACCCTATTTTTATTTCATAACCCCTAATAGGATAAAAAATAGTAGAATATTTTAGATTGATAGATGTGACATTCAAGCATACATATGAATGTAAAATATGAAAATTGATTGGAATGATTTACCAAGTGGTGTATGATAAATATAGTAATTAATATAAATGAATTAGTAGTTAACTTTTCTAGTTTCTATTTGATAGTGATTGTGTTCTTATAGTGTAAAATAGATTGAACTAGGCTTGTGATTCATCTAGTTTAGGAATGGTGTTTTTGTCTATGTAGAGTTGCTTCCAATAGATCTATGTCATTATAAATTTTTTATACCAACCTAAGTGGTTATTAATGACTTATATAGGGTCACCTTCATCTGAATTTGAAAGTTTTTTTATGTGCAATGACAAACCTTAATAATGTATATAAATCCAAGAATCAGCCTCCTTCACCTTGAAACCCTAGGTGTGGTTGTGAGGGATATAAATTTTAAAATTTTATAAATTTTTAATGGGTTGAGTTACCATAATCACCTGTGATTGATGAATAAATATTTTATATGTATTTTATACTTCAAGGATGGAAATCAAGCCACATGTAGTTCTCCCACCTTGTTTGATTATATAATTGTGATCTTTTACTAAATGAATGTAGATAATTACATGGATTCGAAATTTTACAATGACTAATTTTAAATGGATTATTTAATTCTTTAGAATTGTATTATGACTAATCCTAGTGATTGATTTTCAATTTGGGAAGAAAAAGGTATATTGTCTCTATGTGCAATAGTGTATACGTATGTACCATATAAGTGTCAAGTCCCCTATCAAGTGAGGACTTGATTTGTATATATATTATTAAAATTGGGAAATTTCCTAATCCTAAGGATATATTTTATTTTAAAAATTATCCATTGTTAGGAAAGGGTTAGTACCATCAAACTTAGGTCAATATTGACCCAGTCTAACATTACTAACTCATACATAGGAGGACTAAATTGGAGGTATAAATATGTCTATGTAGGGTAGTAAACATGTTTTAAATATATAGTTATGTCATTTTAGGTGTAAAAATATAATATAAAGATCAAACTCATAAGGTATCATGCAGGTGTGAAACAATGGAAAGTCAGGACCATATTTGTATATGGAAGTCATGTATAGTAAATGTGCATCAACTTGTCATTGTCAAGTAATTAATACTAGATTTTAGTTTCTAAAAAGGCCTTCCTTTTATTTAAATAACAAAATTTATATAATAAAATAAAAATTTATACTTGAGAGTGTAAAACATAATTTGTATTTGGTAGGAATCTCCAATTTTGTAGGTCACTCAATAATAAACCTACAACAAATATGTAGCATTCAATGTCCATGTATTAGAATTTGAAGTATAAATTTAATTTTTTTTAAATTAAAGAGTAATAAATACACCTATGTGATGGTGAAAACCATTTCCATTACAAATTATTGGATATGATGATTCCTGGTTGAAGCATTGGATAACTTGTTCTTCCTTACTAAATCACATGGATATTTGGGGTGAATACACAAAAAGTTTTTATAACTATGAAAACCATTTGGGTTAGGAATAAAACATTCTATAAACCTAATAAATAGGGGAAATTTACATGATGTACTAACCCAAATAACAACAAATAAAATAAAGGGAACTAAATGATGGGTTCTTTAAAAGTAAGTATTAATCAACCACTACATAAAGATTATAGATTCAATTGTGTAGTTTCATTCAATATCACTCAAGTTCATTCCATATAAAATAAATAGGGGAAAATTACATGATGTACTAACCCAAATAACAAAAAATAAAATAAAGGGAACTAAATGATGGGTTCTTTAAAAGTAAGTATTAATCAACCACTACATAAAGATTATAGATTCAATTGTTTAGTTTCATTTAATATCACTCAAGTTCATTCCATATAAAACAAATGCATGATTAAAATATAATGAAAAATGTTCATATCCCCTATCATAACCATGCATTTAATTTTATAGTTTCATTCAAGTTCACTCAATGTTAATTAAATGCATGATTAAAATATAATGAACAGTGTTCGTATCCCCCATCATAACATTGCATTTAATTTTATAGTTTCATTCAAGTTAAATTAGTGTTGATTAAATGCACGATAACAATAAAATGAGTGACATTCATTCCCCCATCATGAATTTAGTGTCAATGAATGTGAAGTTAAATTACAACCACTTATCTTTAAAATTGTAAATTGTATTGTTGTGTATTTACATGAACTAGTATCATGCCCCTTGAATCTGTACCAACTAATATTGAATTTTATAAATATTTATTGTGAATATAAGAACCTATATCTAAAATTTATGTATGTGAAAAAATCTATAATTCATGTTCCTATAAACTATGGACATATGCCCATAAATATGCACCCAAGTGTGTATGAACATGTGTTCAAGTTTTTGTAATGTGAATGCATATACATAGAATATTCACCCATAATATATACTAATGTGCCAATATATATCATGTAATTGAGCCATATTATATACAAACCATTATAAATATCTAAAATATGATTTTTTTGTTTATTAAGGCTTATGTAGCTATGAAAATACCCATGAAATGTCCTTCTTTTGAGATTAGGGATGTGTTTCATAAGTTACTCATCTCAAAATAAGAGTTAATTTATCATGTCATGTATAATATAACATAATGTGAACATACAGAGAGTATGTCATCATAGTAATATATATGTCAATAAATGCATATATGTAACATGTGTAATGCATATAATATTAGTGTCATGTCTATATACACACACACACAAACACACCAATGAATCATGAAGTAGTAACCATCACTAAAAGATAAAAAACTAAGACTACACTATAAAATTGCATGATATGGATCATAAAACCATGAAATGTAATTAATCTCAATAAGATCAATATTTAGTGTCACACATAATTCCAAGGTCTACATACAAGGGACATGAATATGTTACAAAAAATAAGGCCAAGGGTCAAATTCAAGGGACATACACATGTAAAAAATAAGGAACTTAAAGATGTCACAAATAACTGAAATAAATTTATTACATTTAACAAGGCCAAAGATGCCACACACAAGGGACATAAATATGTCACTAATAAGGTACATAAAATTGTTGCATAAAACAAGTATAAGGGTTACACAAAATAGACCAATAATAACTAGCATATTACATAAGATTAACCCCATAAAAGAATCATAGAGAAAGTAAATACTAGTCTACACCATCCATATGTGTCAATGTCACATCATAGTATAATATAATATCCATATAACATTGTGTAAGATATGACTAACTAGTAATACATGTGTAAGTTATCTAGATAGATCAACTTGTAGAAATTTTATAGACATATATAACATGTAATAATGAAATATTTCAAATATGATTCCCCCACCATTGATATGTCCATTGGTAGAGTAAAGTTTTATATATATATATATATTATATATATATATATATATATATATATATATATATATATATATATATATATATATATATATATATATATATATATATGTCCATGTTTAACTTTATTGAGACCCCTTTTTTGAGAAGACTTGATCCCACACCAACTAGACCAACCCTAGCAAGTGAAGACCTTTAGAGGAAGTGAAGGACCCTTTTTTCACACCTTGGAATTAACTAGATAGACTCCCAAAATCCTTGAGCTAGTTGGCTAATGGTTGTATAACATCATGAGTCTTGAGGCATACCTACCTAGTCCTACACATGCTAGTTCAAGGTTCAAGGAGCATAGAGATATTAATGGATTACGTAGGTGTATAACCCTAGCTAATATCCTATCACCTATAATGTGCCCTAGTTATCCTATATGGTGTAATGGAACTAACAAGCTCTCACCTACCCACCCTTTGGCATGTGCCTATCCAATCAAAAAGAGGAGTGGCTAGTGCCTATATAAAGAAGATAGCCTCTAATAATAGAGGAGAGATGTTTTTGCAATGAAGCTCTAGTGAATTTGATAATTATAAAATGATGAAGCCTTGAGTGTTAAGTAATGAATTTAATCCATGCTCATCTATGATCCTCTGGCATTAGTAAAATTAGGATTGATTATCAAAGGCTACTATTAGTTATTATATTAGAAACAAGATATTTATGGATGAATATAGATTAGTGTTGTTATATGTTAGTCTATTATAGATTGGCTGAGTTGTGAAGTTATTTACCCATGTAGAATGTTGATGAATACTGATTAACCCTATATTAAGTGGCACCTTGTGCTATTTACACCTCTTACCCACTATGAAGGTCCTTGCACTAGACCCAGTGTAGAAGGGTAAACTTAAGATGAATGGACATCCCCATGTCTATCCCCCTCTATTTAAGTATGCACTAATAAACCTATCCTTTTGAGCCTCTATGCCAGATACCCAATGAACATCCTAAACCATTATACTGTGCATAACCTATGGCTATATCATGATGTGACTAGCCCAACATGAACTTGGTCCCCTCAATATCATGCTTTGGGTGACTGCATAAGGCTCATTCCTTATGTGAAATTGATGTTAACATGCCATTATGTTTAAATGTTATGTGTTATACCTTTATCCCCTTGTGCCTAACTCCTATAACCCTAGAAATACCTACTAACCAAATTTGTGTGCATGATTGAGCATCAAGCCTACTTAGGTGAAAATTTTGGTTCCATTATTGAGATGTGTTGAATTATGTTGCTAAGATTTTGTAATATAGTTATGCTCTAACTATCACTTGAGAATGTCAAGTTCTTGCTAGAGTAAGTTAAATATTACTTCATGTAGAAGCATCCCATGTGCAAAGGAGAGAAGCCATGGAAATGGTTATAGAATTATCTGTATGACCTATTGTATGAAGTTTTATTCTACGAGATACCTAAGCATGTATATAAATAATTGGCTGCATATGTTGATACTAGATGAAGTTGTGAACAACACCTTGAGTAGACCATAGAGTGCATAGAGAGGTTGAAAATCTTAAATGATGTGTGGATACGTGTCATAGATAAGTGGTGGGATAACACTTTAAATAGCTACATGTTGGAGTTCATAGTGTTAAATTTTTCATGCCTAGAAGAATCAGAGCACAAGTTTCTTCAAGAACCAAGGGGTGCATTCATTAGAGGATTCCATACCAAGCTAAAGAAGATCATGGTCAATTATGAGATAAATACCATGAGGATGGAAGGCTGAAATTCCTTGTGTATATGAAATCATAAGGGAAAGAAGTGGGAAGTGTAGGAAAGGTACCATGGAAGAAGAATAGTAACTTGATACCCAAGAGCTCCAGAGCCTAAACTATAATAAGTGTAGTAGATGAAGGCTAATGGAAAACCTAGAACCTAAAAGTGCTAAGAGGACCTATAACAAGTAGGAAGGGCACAGGGAAGGATATTTTGAAAGAATACAACATGTTGAGATGGAGGAAGAAATAATTGATCATATTTTGTAGACAGGTGTGGGATGCAGTGAGTCCCTACAAGATAAGGTTCTTCAGGATGTGTTAGAGGCACTTACCCCCTTTGAACCTAAAATGCAAGCCCATGTGATGGATTCCCCCTTTGAAAATAGAATAAAGGTAAGTCAAACTATTACCCTAATAAACTATTATTGGTCCAAGATTTTGGATCATGGCTTTGTGATTAAATAGTTGATCCCATGTGAGGAGTTGAGAAATGGTATGATTGACCAATTAGGTGCTAGTCTAAGTGTTGTGAACACAAGTGAAAATATTCCCATGCAGGGAATGTCAACCATGATAACTAGGTAATAGGCTAAAATAAGTGGTATAATTCCATTGGTGAGTAGAGATATACCATCAATATTTATGGTTCAACCTACTCCATTAGGGTCAACACTCAACCCTACTAGTAGGGGCATTACAGGACTACCCCCTATGCAAACATAAGGAGGTCAAGCACCATAGAATCTCATGCTACCACCATAGTAAATAAATCACAAGATGGCCATGCATCTACTTGATTATCATGAAGTTCAAAACATCATTGAGTATGTGCTAAAATGTGAGTTATAGTGGCATGATCAGTGCATTACTTAGCTAGAGTGTAAGGTAACATAGTTTATGACAACCTTGTTGGATCGTGCTCATAACTGGTATCAAAAGATTGATCTAAACTAGGTTGTGGTTGATTATGATGTGTTGAAGGAAGAATTATTGAAGTATTTTGACATTCATAAATTTGAACAATAAAGCATCATAGTGCTTAAGGAGATTAGTCAAATGTTAACTAAAAACATCCACTTGTATGATGCATGGTTCAAGACTCTCCTCTCTAAGCTTCCTTATGATATCCACCCATCCCAGCACATGCAATGGTTTTATGGGAGCTTGATAGTGCCATTATGAAGGGTTTTATCCATGAATACCTTCATATAACCCCATGAAGTGCTTGAATCCATGCTTTGAGCTGAGGCCTTAGGAAGTATTGACACTGGGATTAGTCCCTTCATAAAAGCATATATTACATCGATGGATTCTTAGTTACAAATGCTTATTGATAGATATGCACATGACTCTCATAGTGGGATATGGTACATTGACTATGATATATAGGGGTAAAATAAGAATAACTACCCACACATGAAAATTCACATAATACTCCCCAAGTGTGAGGTTTCCCATGGAGTGCATGAATTTTAAAATTATCCCCTATTGTAGTGTACCAGTCAAGTAAATACTATAGTCTACTACAAGATGTGTGATGCCTACACACACAATAGTAGAATATAAATTCATTAATGAGATGTTTCAAAACATGGAGAGAGGTGTAAGGCAAGCTACAAATTTAGGTGGTGGCCAAATAGGCCAAGGGAATGAGGGCTATGGCTAGAACAACATGGGTTATGGAAACCAAAGAGGAGCATATGGCTGAGGAGGTAAACATGGTAGAGGGATATTACCACTATGATCTTCTTATAAGTGTGGGTCAACTAAGCATTGTCAGCATGACTACCTAACAAAACCAACATAGGGGTATTATTGAGTCCCACACACAGTCAAAGACTACCTAAATCTCTATAAGAATTTGACATAGGGTCAACCTAACATAGATAAAGGAGTTATTATGGTGTGATGTGAGTCTAATGAAGGGAGATATCCCTAAAAGCCATAATATATTAATAAAGGGCCTCCAAAGGTGTAGATCATAATGTGTATTGGGTGCACCACTTAGCCACCCACTATACCAAACTAAGACCTATACCTAGAATATGGTGAGTCAAGCTGTGCCAAGTGCATAACATGGCCATATCCAAAAGTAATGTTATATCCTAGTCCTACACACAAAAAATGCATCTTGTAGTAAGTGATTACCATGATACAAGACCTATAAGGTGAACTCTAGTTAGATAAAGTCTTAGAGGCATAGTCCATCACAACATGTATAAATCAAGACCAATGGGAGGCTAAAGTTTAGGATATGATCAAGATCCTGCACCTCCTATAGATGGAAGGGGTACTGCCCCTACTAAAGGACTTACTTCTAAGGCATGCAAAGAAAACACTAGCATGGGAAGCCATCCCTAAATCAATATAAATTGTAGCATCTCATATGGAATAGATGCGAGAAGTGAGCCATATTTAAAATACTGAGTATGATTAGGAATTACTAATAGATGCCACTATCAATGGGTGGTCTATTTGTGAATTACTGGTCAACATAAGTGTAGAGTTCAATATCTTGACCAAGAATACCAAAGAGAATATGAGGAGGCCACCCTTGAGACCATCACCACACATGTTGTTCATGGAAAATAAGACCTGAGTGTAGCCTATAGGGATGTTGAATGACACCATTATGGAAATCATGGGCACTAAGTTCCAATTTGACTTTGAGGTCATAGAGCTAGCAGAGGAGGAAAACTACCCATCACTCTTGGAAAGGCCATCATTCTATGTAAATAATGCTAATATTCACTTCAAGAAGCATTATATGACCTTTAAAAATGATAAAGAGAGGGTGGTGATTCCTCTTTTAGGAGACAAAGTGCCACCTTACATTGAAAGTGTTAACCTTGAGGATGAGGTCAACCATATTTATAACATCACAATGCAAGGCACAGAGACTCTAAATCCCAATGAGAAAGGGGTACTCACTTGGGAAGATGGATAATTAGCCTCAAATACAAAGAATGTAACTTACGAACATTGGGTCGAAGAAGCCTATAAGGTTACTAGGCATAGATGTCACCTAGTGTGTAAAATTGGATATGGACTATTTGGCAGAGGCTTGTTAAGAATTATGTGATCCTAGAAGAAGTTGTCTCCTCATAAAAAGGAGATAAGAAAGAGAGTACTATAGCTCAAAAATGGAAATCTCACATCGCTTCTTAAATATGAAATAAGCTAGCCTATTGAGAGGTATGTATAGGATATTGAGGCTTGCATCTGAAAGGAAATTGATTAGCTAGATGCATTAGTGTATACACTAAAAATTACTACCACACATTGGTGTAACACATTGAAACCTATCTTTCCCACTTGATAGGATGTGAAGGTAGTCATGTACACCATATTTGGTATAAGAAATGAGGATCTAGACATACCTCCTTATAATAGCAATTTTAACCCTATTATGCACACTAGCTTTATGAAGAGACTTAGGTGATCTATAGAGAAAACATGCCATGAGGCTTATGGGTGCATGTATTCTATATAACTCTGAATAAATGGGAATGAGCATGGTACATCATGAATACGATGCATCAAAAAATAGGAAATTAGGACACATTAAAGGATAAGTTTGTGAATACTTTCTCCTTCTCTTCATATAACCTTAAATTAATAGAGCCACTATAAGTTATCTATTGAGCTGTGTTTGAGGACATAACTATCTTAGAAGAGAACTTAAAAGAGATTTTTGTAAAGAGAAGACTAACACTTATAACTTTCTTTGAAGAAATGGCACTCCATAGTGAATCCAATGAAGAAGATGATGAGACTTAAAAGGAGTTCAATTAGAGGGCCCTAGTAGGTTAGTAAAAACTTGTGTACCTCATTGATGAAAAATCTCCAAATGACAGAGACCTAATGCACCTCTAGGTTAAGATGTTAGAGGGAATAATGTAGGTCAAATATTCCCACCAAGAGAGAAATGAACCCTATTGTTCACCTGTCAAGACCACCCAAGTAGACATCAACACCTAAGGTGAGCCCAAGATGGCCACCATAGGTGCATATTGGTCTAAGGTAGAAATCGCATGCATCATCGACCTCATAAGGGAATTTCAAGATCTCCTCTTATGTATCTATAAGGAAATGAAGGGAACCCACCCTTCATTAATAAATATGAGCATCAAATTGGTAGATGGTGCAATACTAGTCAAGAATCATCCTTATTATATGAACCCCAATCTCCATGCCAAGGTGAAAGCAAAGATCGATGGAATGTTGGTCGCTAGTGTCATCTACCCAATGTAGGAATTAGAGTGGGTGAGTCTGATGGTCATTAGCATTAATAAATATGGGCACATATGAATTGATTATAGGATGTTGAATGCTTCTTGCATTAATGACCCTTTCCCAACACCATTCATTAATGAAGTCTTAAATGGGGTCACAGGTTATGAAATCTACACTTTCACCAATGGGTTCTTAGTTCACCATTAGGTGTAGATAGAGGAGGAGGATAGGCCCAAAATCACCTTCATGATTGAATTAGGTTATTTCACTTACAATGTTATACCCTTTAGGCTCAAGAACATGCCAGTCATATTCTCCAAAGTGGTAATCACTAATTTTAAGGACTTTATCCACAAGATCCTCTAAGTATATCTAGATGACTAAATTGTGTATGGTCTTATAAGGGACTGCCATTTCAACTTATGCCTTATATTTTAAAAGTGTAGATAGGTATAAATATCATTAAATCTAAGTAAGTACAACTTCACCACCCTGTTTGGCACACTACTTAGGCACATCATCTGTAAGGATAGATTATTTATTAATCTAGTGAAGATTATAATAATCATCCAACTCCATACCCCTTCCACATAGAAAGATTTCTGTACCTTCTTATGCCATTATGGCTACTATAGGAAGTTCATAAGGGGTTATGCAAAAATTGGCATGCCTCTAGAGGAAATTTTGCACAAAGATGGCCCATTTTACTAGGGTAAGGTGCAAGAATTAGCATTTGACACTTTGATGCTAAAATTGGTGAGTACATTAATACTTTAATTTCCTAACTAGATGACTCCTTTTCATGTCCACATTGATGCATCAATATCAGCCATCATCACCATTTTGGCACAACTAGGGAAAGGTAGCATAGACCACCCCATTTCCTTTCCAAGCAGAAAGTTGATGCAGGCCAAGTAGAAATATACCACCACTGAGTGTGAAGTGCTGGAAATATTTTATGCCCTACATAAGTTTAGATAATATCTACTAGCAACCCTATTCACTTTTTTCACTAATCATTTGGTGATAAAATACCTTGTGAAAAAACCTATTTTGCATGAGCACATTTATAGATGGGTTGTCTTCTTCCAAGAGTTTCAATTTCTAGTCATGGTTAAACCTAGAAAATAGAATTTGATGTCATACCACTTGTCCTACATCAATTATGGTGATAAAATGGTGCTAATCAAGGATGATATGTTAGATTCATATCTCTACCAAATTCATCATGTTCCTAAAGACTTAGAGGAGATTGTCACTTTCCTAACCTCAGGGCTAGTGCCATAAACACTATTTTCCAAGGAGAAGAAGCAACTTGCTATCCATACCTCCCACTTCTAGCTCATTGAGGGGAATCTATACAAGATGAGTAGGGATGAAGTCTTGCACTAGTTTTTTTTGGAACATGAGTAGGAATTATCCTTTATGAAGCACATGAAGGGATAGCTAGAGGACATTATTCCAGAGACATAATAGTGTGCAAGATTTTACAATTAGGGTTATGGTGGCCAAGCCTATTCAATAATGCCAAGGAATACATGTGGTCATGTGATATATGCCAACATATTATAAAGCCAAACTATTAGGATGAGATTCCTCTCATCCCTATTCTATCCTAGGTTACATTTGAGAAATGGGCCATTAACTTTGTAGGGCCAATCAACCATGTATCATAGTGCACAGGGGCTATATATATCATTGTGGAAATTGACTATTTCACTAAGGGGTTTGAGGCAATGTTGACCAAAAATAACATAGCTATAACAACTACATGATTTATCTAAAATAATATCATCAGCCAATATGGGTGCCCATAAAGTTTGACTAATAACAAGGGTACTTATTTCATCAATGATATGGTTCACATCCTTCTGATAGAATACATGGTGGCATACCACAAGACCACCCCATATCATCCCCAAGACAATATCATGGATGAAGCCTTCAATAATATCTTTATAATGTGTCTCACCAAGATATGTGATGTAAGTCATAAGGACTAGGATGATCATGTCTCTACAGTACTATGGGCCTACTACATGACATACAAGTGCCTAAATAAGGCTACACCATTTCAAATAATGTTTGGCATAGAAGTAGTTCTACCCATAGAGTTTTTATTACCTACCTTATGCATCATATTAATTTTTTACCTTCATGACTAGGAATATTTAAGCATAAAATTGGAATAATTGGAGTATTTGGATGAGACATGTGCCTCGGCCAAGTGAGGTCAGCAAGTTGAGAAGGTACACCAAAAGAGGTGGCATGACAAGTATATCAAACACAAGGTGATAACCAAAGGAGCCTTAGTATTATTTAATGAATCTAAATACTTTTATCACCTAGGTAAGCTACAAGTCTAATGGATGGGTCCCTATGTCATCTATCATATTTTAGAAATTGGCACATGCAAACTATGCACCTTGTCTAATGAAATGATTCAAAGGCATTTCAATGGAAAATAATTAAATCCATACTATTAATAGGGTGTTTCTTGCACCAAATATACTCCAACTCTTTATTCAATATTCATTTTGAATTTATTTGACTGAAATAAGGTTTGGCACAAGTTGAGCTATGTGATTTTTTTAGTAATAGGTAGTGCAAGATGGCCATAGAGGTCCCCATGTTTTACCACTCCATGAATGAATATAATTAGGTGAGTTAAGCATTTGTAACACTAGTGCATGAGGATAAACACCTAATTTATGGGAATGTGAATCTTATAGTTCAAGTAGTATTATAAAAATAAACATGTATGCAATAGGTACATGGTGAGATGGTAGGATGAGCCCTTGAAAATGTTCGACTATTAGAGGGCCAGTGTAAGAGAAGATATCCAACTAGGTTGGATGCAATATGAGACAAGAAGGCACTCAAAGATGTAATTCTTATGAATTATGCAAATTATATGGAGATACCATGTGCTGGAGGGATAACACAAGGAATTTATATGGGGTAGGATAAGCTAAGGCAAGATAACATATGAGAAATTGACCAAGACAAGAATATGTTAAAAAAAGAGAACAAATAGAAGAAGTGGAACTAAGGAGGCTAAATTATGCATGTGTGATGTGCTACACCCAAGTTTCCATAAGAGAGGCAAGGGTCATACCAAGGAGATGCATAAAAAGAGATCATCAAGGATAGCTAGTATCCACCTAGGAAAAGTAGGAAGTGACCATTTGAAAAAGGATGTCACATCGCCAAAAAGTTATTATAAGTATTTGATGTGATGGCAGAATAAAGATACACATTTAATGTAAATAAGACATGGAATTTTTTAATATCTCATGATCTCTCAATAAATCTAATAATCAAGTCTAGACAATATCATTAATGATGGTGGTTAACATATCAAGCTATAAATAAGACAAATGGTGAATGAATAGGGTTAAAAAATATACAAAATTGATGAATAACTAGAGCCAAATGACCCCAAGAGAGAAAATACCCATAAATTAGAGAGTGTATCAAGTGAGGGATTGGTGCAACAAACTATATTAGAAAGCACATCAAGAGTAAATTGGTGTAGTATAATCAAAATAGACACCAGGATACCATTAATGACCAAAGAAGCTTAGGTAGACAACTCATGCTAAACCAAAATTAGGGGTTTTATCAAACCATACCTCTTAATTTTCAATTATATTAGGTTCAAAATGATAAATAAGTGAAAGGCATCGAGATACAAAGAGACATGACTCAAAGCCAAGCAAGTTTGAATAGTAGAAGTAGTTGATACCAAGACAAGGGTGTAGATAGTAGAAATAGTTAGCATTATGATGGTGGAAGTCAAGGTGCTAACCAAGATGTCTTACCAACACATGTAGCTCCCACCTAAAGTGTCGATGGGTGAATCTCATTCATGCATGTATGTTAGCTATGGGATTAGAACCACTAGATGTCAAGTCACTTTTAAGACTTGAGGCAATATTGGATGGTGGATACTGGGTGCAAGACCCTAGAGGGAGATGCAATATTTAACATTTTAATAAGAGATATATTTAAGGATTCATGTGAAACTTAACTTTGTGAGTTTCCTTATTTTATAAATCTAGAGGAAATTAGTTAATTTCTCCTCTTATGCATACACAAAGACCACATGTGCTTCATAGGGTGATGCATGAAGATATCTATGTGCCTGATCAATAAGATAACTAGACTGTTAGAATCCAAAAGAGAGATCCATCAACTAATGGGTAATGATGAAGAGGTAGATCACATCATAGAGATCCTCAATTAATTAAAGGGGTAATACAATTTCCCCATCATTAGGTGTGAGGACCCAGGCACAAGGGTAGAGATGTGATTGGTCAGATCAAAATTATTCCTAGGAGGGAGATGGACTGATGTGTCTAAGGCATACCTCTGCTTATCCTATCACATGGTATAGGGGGTAAAATTAAACATGGCATAGTTCATTGCCATAGAAATGACCAATAATGCACTAGAGTGCCACAGTACAAAGGGGATGTTTAGATGGGGTTCCATCCTCATCTTGATAATCATGGAAGAAATCAAGATCCCTAACAGGGGAAAAGACAACTTTTGGGTGTTCTTGAAACACCATGAAAGCCCAACATACAAATATAAGGACTTCACTTATGCCAAAACCTTCAATGCCAAGTACAGGGCTCATGTACTAAAAGGGTGTGAGCAATACATAGAGGCCTTCGAGTTAGAGTGGTGCATCCCACAAGGGCTCCCATCAAGCATGTTAGGAATAATGACCTTCATCATCATGAAACATTACTACATCATCCATATACCAATCAAGGATAGGAATAAATCAGGATGGCTAAAGCTTCCCTTTACCTTCTTATCTAAGTTCTTCTAGGATACACTTAATAGAATCCCCAATGCATAGATCCTTAACATTCTAATTAAAAAGATGGATGTAGAAAGCTAGTAGATGAGGTGTATATTCATTTGCATGAATGGAGGCTTGATAGAAGATAAATAAGATGCCTCAGATTAGATGGATATCGATCTTGTGTAGGAGGTAATGATCCTCAGCTTCATCTATAGATTGTACTATATGATGAAGCCTAGAAGAAAGGATGATGGAAAGGGGTCTAGTGCCAAGAAATGAAGAGACCCCCTAGTCCTAGTTGGGAAGGAAGGAACCTCCATACCCTAGGAAAAGAGTAATCTCCCCAAAAAGAAGAAGGGGAGATGATAGAAGAGACTGAGGAGAGGCTGAAGCTAAAGATAGCTTCAAAAGGGGAATCCTCGATGATAGAATCACACTGGAAGCACATGTGTTTTGCATCTTGAGCCCTCATAAATTGAAAGGGGAAAAATAAAGAGAAGCCCCCTTTCCTTGCACCAAAATAAGACACATCAGAAGAGGGATCAGAAGAGGAAGAGTGGGGATAAGGTACCTACATTGCACCTGAGTATATAGAATCATCCCCTAGTGAACAATCCCCTTCACCTCCTCCACATGCATAGCTAGAAAAACCAAGGTGTAGGCTAAGGAGACTTGGTTCCTATGAGGCTGAGACCAAAAGGGTGCAAGAGTTAAGGGAGTAAAAAAAGGATATGGCCAAGGAAAGGTTACCCAATAGGGTCATCCAAATGGTAGAGGTAGAGTAAAAAAGTGAAGTAACATGTAGGGCATGAAAGGAAAAAATGAGTAGAATAGGTGAAGAAATTGAAGAAGAAACTCCCTTTGGTATAGGCAATGAATAGGAAGGTATATTAAATAAATGAAGATAAATGGACCTAGACCAAGACCACATCGACATATCACTTACCTTATACTAGAGTCATAAAGAGCTAAGGGCCTCGGGCCTAACCCAGGTTGATATTGACTAGCTTGAGCCTGAAGAAGTTACAAACAGAGAATAAAAGTTCACCACACAAGTAGCATAAATAAAATCCAAGGAAGGGAATGCCAATAAAGAATACAGGATGGAGAAGGCATAGGTATAACACACCTAAAAGAAGGAATGGGAAGCAAAAATAGCCCAAAAGGAAAAGGCATACATGTTAAAGGAGTGGGAAAGAAAGAAGGGTTCCATTGGTACAAATCCCAGGGGGAAGAAGCCAAGGTAACACATGACATTAAAATCCAAACAATGGAATAAGCCACACAAAAGATTCACCCCAGCTTTGAGGGGGCACTTGAGGAGCAAAAGGGTGATGCTAGCACCTTAGAAAAATAAGTGGAGAAAGAGGCATTGCACTAGGAACAGGATGAGAGGAAAATTCTATCAAATAACCCATATAATACTAATAAGATGATGAGCCTAGTGCTAGAGAGGAAAGAGAGGAAGAATAAGAGAGAATGGAAGAAATGGGGATTGGCACCAGTACTAGCAAAGAAGAAAAAGAGAGAGTTGAAAAAATAGGGACTAGAACCAACACTAGTAAAGAAGAATAACTTAAGGAAAAAATAGAGGTTGAGCCAAAAAATAATGAGAAAGTGCAGATGGGGTTCAAGGAGGATGATGACTTGTACATGATAAAATTCATGCCTTCAAGAACCACCATAACCCTTATTTTCCACCAAGTTTCATGGTCCATGGATTGTTACATAAATGAGCTAAAGTTTGAGCTCTCTATAAAGGTCATCCAGAATTCCAAGAAGCTTGAAGAGGGTCATGAATAACATCTACTAAACCCACATGACATGAACCCTATGTACTTGACCAATGATTTGATCAAGATAGTAAACTATGTGGCATGCAAGAACATCATCAACAATGTTTGTGCTAGAAACTAGAGGAAATTTACTAAAGACATGGAGAAAGAGCTTGAATAAAACAAACTCAAGTTCTAACAATTGATCAAGCACATCAAGGAAGTGGAACCCTCCCTCTAATACAACATCGACTACTTCATCATGAAGGAGGTTGACTACACCTATGCACTCATTAAGTGGATGATCCCTAGGCTAAAGATGGCATTGGGGGAGAAGTAAGACCCCTATGAGGTTATAAGGGTAAAATAATAAAGAAGATGGAAGATGTTAAAGACCTCTTCACTAAGCTCAAAGGAGGCACTAAAGAAGTAGATACTATTTTCTATAACTTCATGCACTAGGTAGAGATCATCGATGCGCACCTGAAATAGATAAGGGGGAGAAGGATGCCTTACTCTATAATTCCTTCATAGTTTCAAGGAACAAGCAAATGAATATGATGGAAAAAGTTAATTACCTCAATTCCCAATTGAAAACATAAGAGAATTACCTAGAGGTAGTATTTTTCACCTTTTAGATGAAGGCTAGTGATTAGGGCAAAATCCCTGGTGGATGAGTGAAAAGGGAAAAGGAAAGGTTGGAAGCCTTAAAAAAGTAATTGTGAAGCATGAATGTAATTTATTTGTATATAGAATATATATAAGTGAATGGCACCATTGAAGAGTTGAAGGTTGCCATCCAAGGCTTTGAAAATTTTAAAGAGGATTTACATCAGGGTGTGCCCAAATTTTGTGCACCTAAGGTAATTTAGGGCTAGTCCATGGTGGACTAGAAATTTTTTATGGGGTGATGTTGGGACCTAATTTTGAGAAGACTTGATCCTATGCTAGCTAGACCAACCCCAATATGTGGATACCCTTGGAGGAAGTGAAGGACCCTTTTTGCACACATTGGCACTGACTAGATAGACTCCCAAAAACCTTGAGCTAGTTGGCTAATGATTGTATAGCATCATGAGTCTTGAGGCATACCTACCCAATCCTACACATGCTAGTTTGAGGTTCAAGGAACATGGAGATATTAGTAGAGTAGGTAGGTGTGCATCCCTGACTAATAGCTTGGCACCTGACATATGCCCTAGTTGTCTTATTTAGTGTAATGGAGCTAATAAGCTCTCACCTACCAAGCCTTCAACATGTGCCTATCTAGTAGGTAAGAGGAGTGGCCAATGCCTATATAAATAAGATATCCTCCAAGATTAGAGGAGAGACAATTTTTTAGTGAAGCTCTAGTGAATTCAAGAATGATAAAAGGATGAAACCTTGCGTGCTAAGTAGAAAATATAAGCCATGCTCATCTTTGAGCCTCTAGCATTAGTAAAATTAGGATTGATCAGTGAAGGCTACTACTAGTTATTTTAATAGAAACAAGATTTTAATGGATGAATATAGATTTGTATTATTATATGTTAATCTATTGTATATTGGTTGAGTTGTGAAGTTCTTTCCCCATGTAGAATTTTGATGAACTAGGACTCACCCTGTAGTAAGTGGTGACTTACACTATTTAAACCTCTTACCCACTATGAAGGTCTTTATGCTAGACCCAGTGTTGAAGGGTAAAATTAGGATGAATGGACATCCCCATGTCTATCCCCCTTTGTTTAAGCATGCACCGATAAACCTATCCTTTTGAGCCTTTGTACCAGAGACCCAGTGAACCTCCTAAACCGTTATACCCTACATGACTCATGGTTATACCATGATGTAACTAGCCCAACACAAATCTGGTCCCCTCACTATCATGCTTTGAGTGAGTGCATAAGGCTCTTGCCTTAAGTGAAATTGATGCTAGTGTGCAAGTGTGTTTAAATGTTATGCATCAAACCTTGCTCCCCTTGCACCTAACTCTATAACCCTAGAAATTCTTGATAACCAAAGTTGCACATATGACCAAGCATCACACCTACTTAAGTGAGCACTTAACTATAAAAAACTTATATGTCTACCATTTCCTTCATATACTATTAAATACATGTGTGTATGAAAATAATATGGCATTTACCAAACATGTAATAAGTAACATATTTAAATTGTGTAATCTAGTAATCATGTCATTATTGAGAGTTGATTTTTATATTTTGAATTTTTTTGAATTTTTTAATATGTTTGATTTTTATTTATTATGTTAACCAACTATCCCCACAAAATAATTCTTCCATGTATTTCCTAAATAAAATATGTGATCTGTTACTAAATACTATTTTAAATAACTAGTTGGAATGTGGTACTAATTTATAGGTCTTATATCATCTTTAGAATAAATGGTTTATACTTTGTTTACTTGATCTAGAGAATTTCCCTCTCTTAAAATGGTAAAAGTCATACATTCATGATCAAATGTGATATAGTCATGATCTCTACCCAATGTTTCCCCCATTGGTCTTAGTATTGATCTACCTAGTTTTGCATTGTGTTGATCTAAAGTAGGGGAAATGTTAAATGAAACTGAACATGTTTGTAGGCTAAGTGTGATAGGAATCTCAATTGATCCAATATATGAACTAGATAAATTAGTCTTATCCAAGTGTTCATTATCATATCCAAGATATTTAAGTAGTTGCATGATATATATATTAACGTCATGAGAATTATGAATATCCACATTAGCAGATTGTGTGCCATTTATATGAGAATTGAGAATTAAAGGCTCTATATAATATGAATGCTTTTTATTTTTATCTTTTGACATTATAACTATGACATTATCCTAATTAAGTATATCTTGGTCTTGAACTTCCTTATTAAGAGACCCTTTCTTAATAATGATATCTTCTTTATCCCATGTTTATTTTAGCAACCTTTATTTTTCTAATTATTCCTTTGTGACCTTCAATTTTTTAAACTATTCCTTTTGTAACCTTTTCTTTTTTAGTTATCTAAATATAGTCATAATTAATTGACAATACTAATTATTGATGTCTTACACCACATACTTGCACCCAATTACAAAACTCTTATTTTCCATTCCTGTAAGATATTATTATATATGTGGGCTCAAACCTTTGTTTATTGTCATTACTACACACAAAATTTCCAAGTCACATGTTCAAATTGTTTTATATTATCCTCAGACTATCTTCAACTTAGGACAACTACCCCTAAATTTATGGGACAAATTTATACTAGTCAAATAGTTCTATTGTCATGGACTTATCCACCTAAAGTAGTCACAACTAGCATCATATAATGTCTAGTTTCCAAAATTTTAATTAATATTTTGGGTCTTCCCACATGTTTCATAAGATCGACTAAAGGAATTTGTTAAAATATTTCACTATATAATCAAATCAAACCCTCATTTAAAAGACATTTTGTTCCTAGCTTGGCATTATTTATCAAAAACTTATGCACTATTTCACATTGATAAAATTTTCCCTCTTCTTCCAAAAATAAATAACATTCACAAGGATTAATCACAATCTAAGTATGAAGCATTCAAATCAAGTCAAGATCTATCATTGTCAAGCATCAAATCTAAATTTATAATTGGATACATATATTCAAGGATCATACTTACACAACAACTCTAAGTTGAAGAACTAAGTATGACTTTATTCCTTATTTAGATTATCTAGATAGGTAGGTAGTGGTCAATCAACATGGGGGTGATTAAGGTCATCTCAACCAATTACAATTCCCTTCTCTTTTTTTAGGTTTCAATCTCTCATGAAGGCCCTATGATTTCAAAATTAAAGAATCAACATTTATGTGTAATAAATTTGAATCACTTCATCTTAACCCATTTAACATAAATAGTAACATAAGGAATAATAGTTATATTTTCACCATAGTCAACATGGGAAAGTCTAAAATCAAAGCGAGCAATTAGATTACACAGTTTCTTAGGGGGCATGGTCATGTCCAATAATATATTCTAATTTTTTTTCTAATCTTTCACTATCCAAGTTCTATTTTTATTTTTCCATTATTAGTCATCAACCATAGTCAACTGGGATGAGTCTATAATCAACATACATGACCACTTACACTATTACTCAAGAAGTAAAAACATGTCCATAAATAGTTTTAGATTCTAATCCTAATTCTGAGCATGCACAATATAATTTCTTGTTGATTTTTTCTTTTATATATCCAAAATAATCAGCAAAAAATTCAAATTTAAGCTAAGTACATTTCTTATTAATGTTTTCCAAAAATAATAGCTTTCAAATCTTAGAAAATTTCAAATCAAATTGCTAATAATTACATATATATTTAACATTTTGATCTCTTTCTAGTTTTATACCTATTATTAAAAAAAAAAATTATTTCTATACATAATTTTTTTTTTTTAATTTGGTTTTAAATTTTAATTTCTTTTTTCATTCTTTTTTTTTTTTTTTTTGTAAGAACTTGTTTCTATAAATTTTAAAGCTCATATGAGATGGTTTTTTAGGTAAATTAGTCTTCCATTTTACTTAAATTTTGGTGTGAGATGTATTTCCCTAATAATCAATCCATTATACACCACTATTTATGGATTTTAGTTTCCACATACTTAATGGTTTATCAAAAATGTATAAGGTTTTAGTATTCATCCACAAGAAGACTTAAATCATTTTTTTATTATAGTTCATTGATAATTAGTTAGCCTTGGGAAATTACTCTCAATGTATCCTATAGAAGGGACAATGTAGTTAAGGTATGGTGGAATACTTTATATTTATTTCTCTTTTGGCCTTGTTCACTATTTCATGACTAGAATAAATATATTTTAGAGCCTGAAAATCAAACACACCCTACCTATTTACACCTTTTTTTCTATTTTCAAGTTTAATTATTCAATATTAAATAAGGGCCATAATGAATAATGTATAACCTCATATCCTTCCTCAACCCGATCCATCTCACACACATCTCTTGATGGTGTTTTTATGTATATCTATTTTGAAGTACTTAAGCTTATGAATTTTGAGCCCCTTAAGATCAAATAATCACTATGAAATCATCCATAGAAGAGTTAGAAAATAAAAATCAATATTTTAGTTTAAGGATGACATCAGTTGAGGAAAAGATCACATATCCAAAAAAATACATAGCATGGTAGTGTTAATAATATATTTACATCTCCATAAAAATATTATGTGCCTAAAAAGTCTTCATATAAATATTTTAATTCAAAATAGGACATCTCTATAGTTAGTGATTCAAAAGGTGTACAAAAGACTAACAAGATTTCAAGTGAGATTCTAAGATAAATGATTCAAAACAAGTTGATCACAATACTTCATATTCATTGTATAAATAGAACAAAATACTATTTTATATATCATATAATTCATTGGTATCATATAGATAAATTTTGGGATTTCAAAAATAATATACAAACTATGATTGATAATAGTTATCATATACTAGATACATCAATCAAGTAACCTATTCATGTTATGATTGCATGACCTAAGGAAAAAATAACAAAATAACAAAATTACAATTATCAAAGGTTACAGAAGGTAATTTTATAACAATAAATATTAAATAAAGGTAAATTTATAATAAGATAACTTCCACAAGTCACATCAAGATAAGCTATATCAAGAAAAATTATGAAAAGAGAACTTGTAAAAAAAATCAATATAAGTATAGAATCATCCTTAAAAAAGGGTTTCTCATTAAGGATTTTCAAATAAAATGTCTTCCTAAAAGTACTAATGGTACAAATGTTGTTTCTAAAGGTTGAAAACATATATATATATATATATATATATATATATATATATATATATATATATATATATATATATATATATATATATATATATATATATATATATATATATATATGCTTCATGCATAGAGGAACAAGATAATTCCAATTCTACAAAAGCTATGATTACATCTCAAAGTCAAGACTTCAAAGGACAAACCACTTCTTTTCTTAATATTCAAGTAGTGATATCTTATTATTTTCAAGATAATAAAGAGATGAAAGATCCTAATAATGATGAACATACTAAATAGAAACATAAATCCAATAAGATATTTCAAATATATAGTGCATTTGATTTTTCACATATAAACATAAAATATGATAAGAGTGGCATATCACAAGAACAAGAGGATAATTGTGATCATGATTACAATAATCTAGAGGCATGACATAATAGTGAAGTAGATAAAATTAATCAAATTAATTATTTTATAAATAATGATACAATGAAGGGTTTAGTCAATGATGGACATGAGTGGTGTTAAGCCTCTACTTACTCATGAAAATTATTCATGCCCTTATTTGATATAGAACATACATGGGGGAATTCCAATAATGGGATCATTGGTTAGTAAGAGTGCAATCAATTGTACATATGTTCTTGATCCTTGTTTTTCTTATATTTTTTATTATTCCATCTTGGCACACATGTGTCCATATGTGCTTACATAAACCTTTATTCTAGCCTTTGAATTTATTTTATTGGGCTCTTTCCTTTTCATTATCTATTGTGATACAAATATGCACATATATTATTTGGGATGTTAATGCATTTCTTTCATATTGACTATATAAACATACTTTGGCTTCCATTTTGAGTGTACATACTTGTATACTCTTACTTATATATACTACATTAACACACATTGATTCTTGACCAATGGGGGAATTCATGTTCTTATCTCCACATATGATATTGATCTACACTATTGCAATACACATATATAGTGGGGTAATATTTCTTGCTTCTAATATCTCCATATTTCCATGCTTTCACATCTGGTGCACATTATTCCTTCACACATGTGTATTTTTTTTATTACGCCCATTATTCTATTTGTGAATCCTTATAACTTTCCCTTACATATAAATCAAAAATTCAAAATAATCAAAATAATCAAAACAATCAAATATTTCAACAATTCAAAAAAATAATAAAAAAACAATCAAAAAATTATTAAAAAATAAATAATTGGGTCCTAATCTTAATGTGAGTTTCTAGTTTAATTATTTACATATGTTATTTATCACATATTTTGGTAGATTGCACATTATTTTTCAAATAAGTGTTTCATGAGGTATATCAGTATGATTTAGGGGACACATATCATACATGAATTCTTAGATGTTGGATTCCATTTTACCCATTGACCATGCCTATGCAAGAGGAATTTTATTTTATATGTTATATTTTTCTATGAATTCAAATTCCATTTTAACTTACATATCTTAAATTTTTTTTGTTAATTACTCATATCTTACTTTGTGCTACATGAATATGCTAAATTTATATGATATGAAATCAATACATATGGATAATTTATATGATTTTTCACTTGTTATATGATCTTTTGATTTGTTTACTTTCTTGTATGATAGGCTAGGCATTGCTTGATTATTGTGTTTGGCTTGTGTGACATTTGAACATGTCCATTATTTCTAGCCCTTGGCCCTATGTTTTTAATGTTTTATTGTATGTGTGACATTTTAACATAACCCTTATATGTATCCCTTGACATTATGTGATGTTTTTTTGTTCTTATAGATATTTATTAGTGATTCCATGATACATATCATGCACTTTTACTATGTATTATATATATGTAAGGTTACTTTACTACATGACTCATGTAGTATATATAAGTAAGAGTATACAATATGTGTGTGATAAATATCTAGAGGAATATATATATATATATATATATATATATATATATATATATATATATATATATATATATATATATATATATATATGACACTTATATTCCTTACATACAATATGTTAAAGACATATTTCAAACATAATTACATTATTATGATGAAATAATACTACATGGTTATATCTTTATCACATGATATTTTTAACTCTTCTTTTGAGATGATTGACTTGTAGGCTATATCCCTCATCTCAAACTAGGTAATCACATTTTTATTATCTTAGATATCCAATCCTCCAATAACAAATAAAAACCAGAATTGGGATAGAATACCAATTTCAAAAATTTAAAGTAATTCAAAGATCAAATTATATAATAGAGTATAGGTTTTCAAAGATTCAAAGTAATTAAAAAATATATTATATGATAAATTACATTTTTTAGATATTCAAAATACCATTTTTAAGTATTCAAAGTAATTTATAAATCAAACAAATGACAAATATTGGAATAATGATATAGATTAAGAGATCATGTAAAATTAATATGCACTCACTTTTATAAAATAAAAAGTATATATTAAAACACACTTGAATGTATATTCATTGGAAAATACAAAATAGTTATAGATTTTACAAACAGTTACTGTTGATCATATATATGCATGACATTATATATCATTTGGAAAATAATCATGGGGAATGATACTTGTTCACGCTCATTTACACATTTGAAAATTTCAAATGAAATGATACTTATTTATGCACATTTTCAAATTTTAAAAATTACAAATTAAAAGGTGAAATATTCATTTCAATTCAAATATATTGGCACTAAGATCATGATGGGGACATGGATATTCTTCATTTTATTTATATCATATAAATAGAATCTATATATGTCTAAAAAAATGTCATTCATTTTTTTATGAGTATTATACATTCGATTCTAGTGACACTAAATGGCCTTCACATTACTTATAGGGAACCCATTGTGTGGTTTCATCTTATATTATGGGTAATGTACATACAAGTCTAGTGACACTCAATAATTTTGGCACCACTTTTAGTGAACCTATTATGGTTATACCTTTGGATTAGTACACTGAATACTATTACCCATTCATGAGACTTTGAATCTATATTTTAAAATTCAAGGGCTTGATTATTTATTCAAAATTTAGATTTTATCACTATCAATTTACTAATAATTAAATTATCCAAGTGTTTTTAAAAAGGGTCACATTTATTCATTGATTCACCATATTTACAAGTTATAGAGAAACATGGTTTCATGTCCATATAGATGTACTCATTACTTGTTCTCTTTTTAATTTTATATTTCAAAGTTTTAGCTTTTTCAAATTTCAAATTTCAAATATGGACTAATGACTAGTTCGTGTGTTGTTATAGGATTTCCTAAACATGGAACACCTTGTAAAAATTAAGTATCCTCTAGAATATAAAGTATGTTGTACGCACTCAAAATTAATTCTTTATCATTTCCTATAGTAATTTTAATTACTATAATGGGGTGGAAGGGGGCATGTAGGTACATAAACCTGGTCATAAGTACTTAACACTGGTAATTTTTGACAAATATAAACCACATGACTTGCACCAAAATATATTAATATTATTCAAAATTACTCTAATACATTTATGTATATGTGGTCTCAAACTTTTGTTTTATGTCATTACTATATAAAACTTTCCAATTCAAATGCTAACATTGCATTATCTTACCCTCAAATTTTCTCAATCTTAGGACAATTGTCTTCACTAGTCAGATAGGTCCACTATCATGGACATATTCACCTAGAGTGGTAGTATCCCATACTAAAAAGTGACTAATTTATGAATTTTAAATTAATATTTTGGGTATTCCCACACATTTCATAAGGTTATCTAAAGGAACTTATCAAAATATTTAACTATAGAAGAAAATAAAACCCACATTTCAAAGACTCTTGATTCCTAGCTTAGAACTATCTATTCATCACTTATACATTATTTAACATTTCTAAAATATTCAATATTAGGATAGTTGTCCTTGATTTTCTATGACATGTCTACACTAGTCAGATAGGTGCACTATCATGGACATATTCACTTAGAATGGTAGCATCCAATATTAAAAAGTGACTACTTTATGAATTTTAAATTAATCTTTTGGGTATTCCCACACATTTCATGAGGTTAGTTAAAGGAAATTATCAAAATATTCCACTATAGAAGAAAATAAAACCCTAATTTTAAAGACACTTGGTTCCTAGCTTGGAATTATCTATTCATCACTTATACATTATTTCACATTGATTAAATATTCAATATTATTCAAAATCAATATCGTTCACAAGGAACATTCAAAACCCAAATTTGAATAATTTCAAATCAAATCAAGAGATATCATTATCAAGTATCAAAGATAACTTATATTTATATACATAAAGTCAATAATCATAATTAAAAACTCACTCTAGGTAGGGGAACTATGTCTAACTAGATTCCCTCCTAAAAATGTATAGATACATAAGTATTAATCAATCATCAAGGATATGATTAGGGTCGACTCAAACCATTACACTCCCCCTCTCTTTCTTGTAATTTTCAAACTCTCAAGAAGATCGTAAGGAATGAAAAGTATAAAGAATATGATAACAACATTTTTACAACATAAATATTAATCCCAACAACTCATCCCATGCAATAGACATAAGTGCATAATGTAGAATATATATTTTTATCATAGTCAACACAAACAAGCACATAGTCAAATGATCTACATTATTGTTTAAGATACATGGTCCTATCCAAGAATATTCTCTAATTTTATTTATGACCCTTCATTATCATAGTTCTCCTTTTCTCTTTATTCATTTTTAGTCATCAATAATAATATGAGTTTGTAGTCAATATACATGATTGGATTATTTTATTTTCTAGGAAGCGTGGACATGTCCGAAAACATTTTCATTTTTTGTTCCTCATTTTGAACATGCACAATCTAGTCTCTTGTTTATTTCAACTTTCATATATCCAAAATATTCAATGAAATTTTAGATGTAGTGAATTACATTTCTTATTATTGTTTTTTAAAAATAATAATTTTTAATATTTAATAAATTTCAAATCAAAATTGTTAATAATTTATTATCTTTAGTATTCAGATCTCTATATAGTTTTACACCTATTAGTATAAAATATTAATTTTTAAATAAAAAACATGGTAGAACACTTTTTCTAAATATTAATTTTTAACCTTAAGTTTTTGAACTATTTCTTATGTAACTGTTGACCAATTTTAGCCCACATACAAATATTTGCCTTGATAGATTGATTTATGGAAGCTTCAGGATGGAGTGACAAGTTGAATAGAGTTCCTAATTATGTGGGTGACCAAATAATGAAGAAGAAAATAAAATTTATCTTACAAATATTTTGAAACACTTTAAGCAAGCTTAAAGTGTATTTTATTGATTTTTGAGAAGTAAGTCTTGAAATAGGTCTAGGATTGCAAAATGAAAAAAGACCAATAGGTTCACATGGTGTTTCAAGCATTCAGGGGCATGAGTTAGGTTGAATAAAGTCTTAGAAGTTCATTGAAATCCTTATAAAGAGATAATATTTTCTTACACAACTCCAAAATAACTAGATCATAACAAGTACATCATGCAAAAATGAATGGGTCAGCTTGATTGTGCATTTAATAAATGCACTTAGGAAACTAGTCAAGGCCAAAAGACCACATTGACATGAAATTATTCATGCCTAAATCATGATATACAAATTTCATATATTTATGTCTTTTATATCTCAATATATAGAGTTTCAAAGTTATACTTATATAGTGAAATGTGCATGTGGATTTGAAGTTTAAACTTTTTGAAATAGCCAATTTAATTCAAATGTATCCAAGGTGAATGCATAAGTGAAAAGTATCCAAATACTGGGAGTTCAAGTCAAGATCCAATGGTGAGTGGTTACAGATAGAGTTACTAGATATCAAAGATCCATTAGTGAATATTTGATTGTGAATCAAAGATCAATAGTGAGCATCAAGTAAAAAATTCAACATAAACATACAAGTGACAAGTGGTATAATCTCAAGAGTAGAATCTAGATATAACTATGCACATCGACTGATAAGGTCAATGGGTCTAGGTAAATTGATGATGCATGTTCAATAATAAAAATAAGATCTAATGGTGAGAAATTTATCAAACATAAATAGATATTAAGATTGAAATGGTGGGTGAAAAGTGTCTCAATCACATTAAACTGGTAAAAGATCTATGGCTCACATTCATTCATATAGAGAGATATCAATGGTGTGCATGAGGTCAAAAATTTAGTAAGATCCTATAGAACAAATTAAGAGACAATAATTGGCACATTATAAGAAGATTAGATCAAGATCAATAGTCAAAATTTAAACTCAAAATCTAAGGGACTTCAATGGAGAGAAAATTTGACTAAGGTCGAAACATGGTAGATTTTTCAAAGGAAACCATTCAAGCTCAATGAAGACCTCTGTTAGAAGATCCAGAGCATGTAGACTTAGTTTTCTTGATTTTTAAATGTCATGTGTAATAATTCATTATATTCCATAATATTTAAAATTATAATATGTTATTTTATACCTAATACGGTCTATAATGAAGCTACGTAATTTGTGGGTCTTCATCGATATATTGACTATACAAAAAAATTGGATTGGTTTTCAATCTATAGTAAAGGTCCGTATTCAGGTTGGGGTAGATGTAAACATAAATATAGTATGGTGGAGAGATTCATCCTTTTACATAGTCATAGTTCCAAAAAATATCCACCCAAAGGAGACATAGCATGGCTCTATCAGATTTAAGATATCAATATTTTGTCTTCACAGGCAGGGTAAGTGGAAGATAACATAGAGTCAAGATGAAGATCTGATAGTTGGAGAAAGTATCTAAATAATTTTATATATTTTCAAGGTTATTAATGGTTTTATTCATAAATATGATCATGACTGACCATGTTTGGCAAATTATTGTCTTTTAGTGCATTTTTCTCAGCCAATGAGAAGATTTGAGGGCTATTGGGACAAATAAAAAAGTTAACTTGTCAATAGAAACTAGTGATAATTTGATCAAAAGGTGGTGAATTATTAATCAAAATATGACATCTCATTTAATTATTTATGTACTCATGATCCCTCGTCTCTCTCCTTTTTCTCATATATTATCCATTCTTTCCATTGGTAAGCTCTCTCTCTCTCTCTCAAATTTTAGGAGAAAGCTCTCTCTCACTTATGATAAGAAATTCTCTCTCAATCCTAAAGAGAAGAGAATCTCATTTGATAAGGCTATATCTTGTAAAAAATTATATAAAAGACATCTTGAAGTAATTAAGACTTTTATTTGCCTATCTCTTCCCTCTTAATTATGTGTAAAAAAGCTTGTGCATGATGGAATTGTGAAGGGGAATCTTCAATGCCCATTTTATTTATTTCTTTCTCATTTATAAGGTGTTTTATAGTTGATTATAGATATTAATTTTTGTTATTTCTACCAAAAATTTAAGTTTGGCATGAGTCTTAAAATTCCTCTTATCTTCATTCATTATTTCTTGAACCTAGTGTATGAAATAATTATGTAATTACCTAGATTTTGAGATTATGTGAGTTAGTAATATCTTATGATTATTTAGTGTATATTTAATTCTTATGTGAGTTCCCATTTAATTTTGTACATCACCTTTTTATCTTTATTAGGATCCCTTTTCCCCCTTTCTAACCATTTTCCCAATGTAAACCTTAGTATAGGTGATCCATCAAGAGGAAGTCAACCTTCTCTAGAGGTCCAACCCCACCATAGGTGACCCATAGCATGGGTTTGTTCCCATAGTGTATCTCAATTGGAAAGATCCTAAATAATCCTCTCCAAGGGTGTAAATTGATGATACAACCATTTCTAGCATGCCTGGTGAGACATAATTTTAATGAATATTGGTCAAAGTTTGATGTTGGTTTGATCAATTTGTAGTAATTATAACTCCCAAGCAATAACATCTAACGACTCTAAAAGAAGATCCAAAATTTTATATTATAGTATTGACTTCATCTCATGCTAAAAGTGATAATAAGGTCATCTTCTAGAGGTATTCCTTTTGAATTTTTTAATTGCCTTTAAATTCATTCAAAAGGTTAAGGTTTATTACTACACACCCATATAAAGGAAACTTTGTTCCTAAGTAAATTATAAGGCCTACCCCTATAATAAAATATTTTTAAAACCCTTTAATTTCCATGGCATCCCCTAGGGTTTTCCCCTTTATGGCCTTTAATGGCCAAAGTCCTCTGGACCTCCCTCAGTCTGATCCTATTCTAGTAGTATCTATCAGAAGTGTCCCTTATTTTAATAGAAACCAATCTATAAGCCCTTTGAATTACCTCATGGATATATCCAAATTATACAACATTCATGATATCAATGAAGATAATGTGGAAATTAGGTTATTATCCATCTCCTTCAAAGGCAAAACCCTAGATTGGTATATAATCCTTGTTGTTAACTCTATTACATCATGGGATCAATTAAGAGATGCATTGTGTAAAATATTTGAGGATAGAATTGACCATTTGTCACTTGTAGATTATTTGACTATAATTCAAAGAGCCCCTCATGAAGTTATACAAGACTTCAATACAAGGTTCCAAAAAACATGGGAAGGAATCTTAGTCTTTATTAGGCCTACCCCTAACTTTGCCTTATTATACTATTTGAAGGCACTAAATAGTGAAATTGTATTATTTATCTATTCCATTGGAGGAAACACATTTCCAAATGCATATGAGGTGGTAATCAGAGTAAAAAATTATCTATTGTAGGTTGGCAAGCTTACACCTAGACCACTAATGCCTTTGTTCCCTAAGATTAGACCACCTCTTGCTTCTATTACTCCCCTTGATATAATTCATATTGTTCCTAAAATTAATATTATACCCTCACCTAATCAATAAAATTCTTCTGCTAGTCAATCTAGTAATTCCCAAGAACAAAATAACTTTCAAGAGCTTTAGAGCATGTTTCAATCCGTAAGAGATGAACTGGTGAATGTTAAAACATATCAAACTTTAAATACACCTTACCAAGCCTCATATCAACATCAAAATCAATCTTATCAAGAAAATAGGCACATTAAAATGAAATTTCTAAGGCCAAGGTCAAGTTCAAGGACAAGGGAAACCTAACTATGTTAGGCAAAACAACTATAAGCCAAATGCTACAAACACTTCCAACACTTTGGTCCCCATTCAAAATAATGTTACTCAAGAAGATGAGGGTACCATGCCTTGGAATTAGTCTTTTGGGCAATCCATTGTCACAAATAATGACTTTAACCGAGCTTTCAATGATCAATAGTAGTAGGCTACCAATTATGGGTATAATCAAGCTCTTATAGCTCAAAACATAGAGGTACCCGTGATGACAAAACTAGAAGAGCCTCAACAAGGTCAAAACCCTAATCAAGGACCAAGCTAGTTGGGTGTTAAAATGGTGAATTTTATGAGAAAGAAGAGTGTTATGCACTAAATTAGTAGGCTAGTTCTATCCAGGTATACATTCTAGTGGTATCAAATACAAGGTTTAAAATAAATAACATGGATGGTAATAAGGAAGTAGTCAAAGAGCTTACTACCATTAATTATTTAATATCAAAGCCAAATGAGCCTGATACTACTCCAAAAGTTTTAGTTATTCCAAATGTTCCAATAACTCCAAGGAATAAAATTTTTGGGAATGTCTTTATTACCCAAAACTCACAAATTCAAAGTGCATTTATGGCTCCCAAAGTACAACTAAAGGTTAGTGGTTCACCCATCAACATTGTGGAAAAAATGAAAAGTCCCAATGTGAGTATGCTAATGTGGGATATGCTCTCCATGCTTGGTTAGATAAACATCCTCCAAGAAAGGTGATTTAATTTTTTTTGGGAATAATGGAGTTTTATTCCTATTTTAGTTAGGGGTTTGGATTATTAAATTAGTATAAAATATAACAATAAATAAAGTCTTGATTTGTGTAACTATTTTTATTTTTCACCTTTCTAAAAATAGAAATAAATATGAAGAAATATAACCTATCTAGAAAATAGACTAAGATAATTGATACAGATGTTGAAAATAACTATACAAGACTAGGAAGGTGTCATAAGCCAAAATTTGGCTTTCATTTGACAAAAGGACAAGAGCATCAAAAAGTGGATATTTTAGTGTCTGAAATTATTATCCATTTTACCACCATTGTCCAAATTAATCATAGAGACTTGAAACATTTTGGATAATTGCATTGTGCCTATATGAGCGTACTTGTGAAAGATTGAGCACTAGTTTTTTTATAGAATTAACTATGTAGCTGATTTTGTATTCAAACCCTAACCCTCCATCATGCTTGATAAAATGATATTTGAGTCACTTGAGAAAGTGGGGGGGGTGGTAGTTTGTAAGATGTACTGACCATGCAATCCACACCCCTTGTGTGGGAACACTACCTAGATACCAATACTTTGAAGAAGGATCAAGCCATATGTAGTTATTATAACTACTGTACTTTATATTATAATGTGATACAAATACAAAGGCTAAACTAATAGTATCTGAGGTGGCTAGGCATTAGTATGAGGATTTGAGTATGTTTATAGCTATGTTGGGTGACTATGTGCAAAGAATAAGGAAGTTTTCCTTAGTGTTTTCTTTATATTCTTGCTTGCTTTTTAAGTTTTTTCACATCCCTTTGTAAATGAGCTTTGAGTGGGTTTTTATAGAGAATAATTGGTCATGGGTTAGATGTATTCACACTAGGCTAATTTAATTAAGGATAAGGACTAGATGAAAATGACTATTAGGGTTCAAAGTGCAAATGGATAGGACTACAAAAAAGTGGATGCTTTGGTGTTCAATATTTTAATCCAAATGGGGCACTCATATCCTATAGGCTTATGACCTAAAGGAATAGTATTCGCATGGGGAATACTATTTGGTTGAGGTGAAATGATCATTTAGAAGGTTATGGATGATTGGTAATGAGCAAGAAAGTGTCTAAAAGGGTCATAATAGCATGAAAAAAGGACCTATGGATGGGTTGTCACAAGCCACACTTAAGCTATCAATTTGGACATTTTATATGACTATATTTATGCCCCATTTTTTCTAATGATTTACTAAATAAAAATACTAAGATAAATAAGAAATAGATAGTGTACTTGAACTTACCTACAAGGGTGAATCCCTTGAATATGTGTGATGTTGAGTGTGTGTAGAGAGAGCATAGTGTGAAGTGTAAATCTACAAGAGAAAACAAGGAGTATATCATTTCTTAATAGACATTCTATGTATAAAATAATAATGTACAAAGGTTGGGTAAAAGGGAGAGGAAGAGAAAGTAAGGAATACACCTCACCAGGTATGTGAACCAATACAAAACCTATTGTAATGTTAAGTGATGTTGAGTGATAGACAATGTACTTAAACTTACCTACAAGGGTAAATCCCTTGAATATCTGTGATGTTGAGTGTGTAGAGAGAGAGCATAGTGTGAAGTGTAAATCTACAAGAGAAAACAAGGAGTATATCATTTCTTAATGGAAATGCTATGTCTAAAATAATAATGTACAAAGGTTGGGTAGAAGAGAGAGGAAGAGAAAGGAAGGAATACACCTCACTAGGTATGTGAACCAATACAAAACCTATTGTGATGTTAAGTGATGTTGAGTGATGTTGAGTGATGTTGGGTATGTGTTGTAATAAGAGTAATATCATTAAGATGTAGGTTGTTCAAATAGAAGTGAGCACTCAATTCCCTAAAGGTGGCTCAAGAATATAAAGATTATACCTTTGGCTCCATTATCACCCATTATGTTATCATGCATATGTTAATCAATGTTTGACTGTGTGTCCAATCCCTCTAAATAAGTGGCTCAAGAATACAAAGGCTAGTTAGTCCTTTAGCTCCATTATTTCCCACCAAGTGTGAAATATGAACTGATATTGATATAAATTTGTGTCATATGAAATGGCTCATTAATCCCATGAATTATTTATAATCTGATAATGTGGCATGGATAGCTAAATGTGTACTAAGAACTAGGTCAATCTTGGTCACTCTGAAAGGAGGATATTAGGCTTGTATGAAAGCCACTGTAAAAATAAGAACTAAGCTTATATGAAAGCCACTCTAAAATGATGCCAACCATCTATAGATGGAATAATTCATGTAATTATTGAGAATACCTAGGTAATATAATGAAGAAGAAAGAAAAAAAGGAAAATGTGCCACACACATTACCCCTAATCACTAGTGTCTATAACATGGATTCTAATCTACAATTTATACCAACTACCCATTATAAAACTAAAAGTAAGAGCTATCACACCATGCATGATACCCCTTATATCTAGATAATCTAAGTAAAACTATCCAATCTAAACTAAACTATAGTTGAGAAAACTATAATTGACCTTACCTTTCTATCTATTTCTAAAAAAAATTAGTTTTTGGTTGTTTGGAGGGGAGTGCCAAAAAGTAGACACTTTGGTGTCCAATGTTGTAGTCCAAATGGGGAACTCTTGTCCTTTACTATTTTTGATGAATTTTCTATGTTCATTACTATTTTTTTGTTCTATTCTATATGTTTTGAATTTTTATTTCTATTTTGAGTGTTTCTAAAATTTATTTTTGACTGGTAGAGGGCTCTGATCTCTATGACAAAACCCCTATTTATTACCCCCTTTTTTAAGGGTAAGAAAGAAGACCCTAAAATGATTACCCTTAGAATAAAGAGCCTTTAAAGTGTGTTATGATATGAAATACATTATATATCAATGATGATTGAAAGGATATCTCAAGATATATCATAGTTAGTGTTGGAGATTATTATATCAATAGGGGTATGACTAGATAGATGTAACAATATAATAACATGTGTAGTATACTAAATTAAAATTGGAAATTTGGTTAGTTTTCAAGAAGGGATGTATCATGATTTACATCATGGCATCCAATAAGGAAAGATAATGTATGATGTGGATCATGTCATTACAAACAACTAAAAATCAAACAAGCAAATAAGCATACAAGGCAAGAAACAAGAAGCATATAAAAGAGGCCAAGGGGCCAAATAAATAAGGGACAAGAGCACATATCACTCAAATGGGGAAATAAATCACAAAAGGCATGTTCAGATGCCCATATACACATACACTTACAAATAAGCAAGATTGGCATGAGGTCCACAAGAACATAAACGAATATAAGTAAAGGACATTGGTAAATGTCCTAAGGTACACACAAGTAACAAAATAGGAAATAAGAAATGAAATCATATCTAGCTACTCAAATCAAGAAAGTAAGGCATGTAAATGATATAAATACTATCGCATCTAACTAATCAAAAATAAGTGAAAGTATGTAAAACATGTAGTACAAGACTAGGTAGCTGCAAATAAATACATAAGTACTATATACTAGTGAGTTTCGATAGAATAATCTATGTAAGATAGTAATTAATGTACATCAACATGATAACTAGAGTGTGTAGTGTAGGAATGACATAACTTGGATGGTGTGGTCATGTAGAAGATGCCCTCGATGGGTAGATATGTCAATGTATGTCTCAAATGTAAAATTAGGATGCCCAATCAATGGGTTGAGTGAATCAATCAAGGATATATGTGTCACTACACACACTCAAAGAATATCAAGTAAAGCATGGTAATGTAGATAAATCGATAATTAATAGCATAGAACAAAAAAATGTAAGTCTAGCATGGTATTATAAATTTAAAGCATGAATAATGCATAGAGTTGAAAATTATTTTGTATTTTGAGTTATTTGAATTTTTTTGTATTTTGAAATATTATATTTTATAAGTAATCATAAGGAAACTATGGACAAGAAAGTGAAAAAAAAATATATACAAGAAAGCTATGAAATTATGTACAAAAAAGACTAAGAAGAAAGATGAGTCTTATAAGAGACACCCTATCATGGTGTCATGTATCAAGGAGAGGGATCATGCATGATTTTGAATCCTGATGGAAAGGCTAAGATTGTGACTCTAAAATTGTTATATATTGTAAGTTCTCTAAAATATCTATAGTGTAAATTGACTATAGGGTCCCCCTGTAACTTGAGAAATGGATGCAATTGTGGGGATCTTAGGGACCCATATGGTAGTATAAGAATCTCTCTAAAAATATGATCTATGTATAAAGGCATGAGACCTCATTGATACTACCCTAGGTGTGAGTAATGTAGATGGAAACTATTTAGAGCCCTGAAACCATCATTGATGTAGTGGTCACTCTAAGAGAGACCTCCATGAAAGTATATAAATTATCAATGTTGGCGAGGGAGGCCTTGAATATGTATGAATCTCAACTAGAAGAACAACTATAACTGGTGGAGGAACTAAGATTGGTAACTACAGAGTAGGAGATGGATTTGAAGTGGGAAGTGGTAACTCATATATAACTCCACCAACTATAACATCTTGATTAGCATGAATGTATTTCATGCATATGTGAACTATAAAAGGTACTACATGAAGTTTCTAGATCAATGGTCAACCAAGAAACATGTTAAAGGCTCCTACATTGGGAATAATAGTAAATGGTGTGGTGACATATGCTAGACCAACTTTTAGAGGAAGTAAAATCTCACCTAATGAACTTTATATGTGTCCACTAAATCTATTGATAACTATTTCCATTAGGGTGATAATCTACACTAAATATCCCAAATGCTAAAGTAATGTCATAGTGCACAAGTTCACACTAGATCTATTTTCTATGGTAAAACTATGAATGGGATGGTGATAAATGTAGGCTCTGATAAAGAGTGCATAGTAATTTGAATCATCCTTAACCATATCCTACTTTGAGAAGGATATTAAAGGACTAGATAGAACTATGGAATTATACACACCAATCTTGTTGCTCAAAGGATGTGACTCAATTGAAGATGAATAGTAAGTAGATGATGGAAGGTGTGCATGATATGAATGGTGAACACCTGATGTTCCCCCTATCTCTTATTTAGAATTCTATGGGAAAGGATCTAAGAAATTTTTTAGAGCCTTGTTCTATGTTTTTTTTCTTTAGGAGGCTCAATTGGAGTGTTAAGATCAATAAGGTTGCCATCTATCAAGTCGTATATCTTGTGTCATGAACTGATGCATCTATTCATTATGTAGCTTGGTCCCTTATGAAAATAATATAATACATTCTAATCATATCCTCGTATAAGAGGATTTGTCATATCAACTTTCCAAATAGGAGGGAGAGATAGGACATTGCATTCCAATAGTTGTTATAAGACTAGCTAGAGATACTAGTAGATTGGTAAAGTTTCACTAAGGAGGCATTGATAAAACCACTCATTGAAGGGGCTCTAAAGCTATATTAACTATACATTGATTTTTATTTTTGCTATCATTGACCTTTACTTTGTATGGGATTTTACTATTACTCTTGTTTGTTGTTTTTGATATGCTTGTATACTTTGCTCATTAAAATTAATTTGACTTCCCTTTCCTTTAGTGTATGACATAACTCAGTGAAGGAAGATTTTTTTTTGAACATTATTGACTCATGTAAAGCTGCAAGAAGACTCTATTTGAAGAAATATTATAATTATTGATTGACCATGGGGCTATTAATTTTAACCAAGATAGTCTTATATCTAAGAACATAATCTGTGAGATGCTAATTTGACCTTTCTTTCTATTGTGAAACTTGGGCATAAGAAACCTCACATATGTTAATGTTGAAATGAGCTAGGAACATGTTAGCTAAAGGATTGAATGATTTGATGTATTGATTTGATAGACTATAGAACCACTTTAAAGCATAATAATTTAAACTCCATGGAAATAGCTTGGTTAGTAACCAGTCATTTGGCACATAGTCTAATCATGTTACATGAAAATCTCTTAAATGTGTTTTTAGATCACCCTTTCCATCATATAGAGTGAGCTTGGGTTGAATAAAACTTGGTGGCAAAGGTGCAGAAATAATATGGAATGCTAATGGTGTATGAAGTAGAGCAAAAGAGTCTAAATCTTGTATTGGTCTAGAGGGACCTTGTTCAAGATATAACACCTTGGATTGAAGATATTTGATCTCTTGCATAAGGGTAGCCACATCAGGAGGTAAATATGTACTAACCTTAACTTTTGGTGCCACATAAGAAGGTTGGGATGTTATAGGGGGTTGTTGAGACATAGTTACCCCCAGTGTATCATTTTTAATTGGTTGTTATGTGGTTTGAGAGGATTTACCATTGTTTTCATTCTATTATTTAAGCATATCATCTTGCATATAAATATTTTTAGTTAAAAGGTCTTGAAGTTCCCTATTATCAGTTTCATCAAACCTAGTATATTGGGCCATTGTTAAAGTAGGAAAACAAACCAAAAGTGGATTGAATTTTTTGCAATAATTTTTAATAATAAAAATGTGATGGAAGGAAAGTGTTGAATAAAGAAAATGTAAAGTCCTAAAAATAACAAACTATAATATGATTAAAAAGGATATGAAGGTCACTAACATGTAAGGTGATACCTCTAAAAACATAGGCATCTAGTATATTCAACTAGGGTTTGAAAGAAATAATTTTTAAAATTACTATGGTGAATAAAAAAAATTTAATGTGAAATTCTAATTTATATATGCAATAAAAATTAGAAGAATATTGCTAAAATCAGCAAGGAATTTTCCCTAGTGTTTCTATGGTTTTTGTATGCAAACAAAGTAATTTGGGTTCACCAAATGATTTAATTTTTTTGGGAATAATGGAGTTTTATTCCTATTTTAGTTCAAGGTCTATATTAATAAATTTGTACAGAATATAGATATAAATATAGTCCTAATTTGTGTAGCTCTTTATATTTTTCACATTTCTAAAAATTAAATATAACTTAGCTTGAAAATAAACTAAGACAACTGATACAAATGTTGAAAATGATTTTGCAAGACTGGGAAGGTATCGTAAACCTAAATATGTATTTCCTTTAGCAAAAGGATAGGAGCACTAAAAATTGGATGCTTTAGTGTTCTGTGATATTGTCCATTCCTGTTGATATTGTCTAAACTAATTATAGAGATCTAAAACTTTTTGGGTAGTTGCATTGTGCCTATGTGAGTGCTACTATGAAAAATTGAGCATTGATTGTTGACAAAATTCACTATGGATTTTCTTTTATATTCAAACCCTAACCTTCCATCATGCTTGATAAAATAATATTTGAGTCACTTGAGAAAGAGGGGGGGTTAGTGTATAAGATGTACTTAACATGCAATCCACACCCCTTATGTGGGCACGATGCCTACAAACCAATACTCTAAAGATGGATCAAGTCATATACAATTCTCCTAACTAGTGTGCTTTGTGTTGTAATTTAATGTGGATGAAAATGATAAATTGATAATATTTGAGGTGGTTAGGGATGGGTACGAGGATTTGAGTATGTTTGCAGTTATGTTGGGTGACTATGTACAAAGAATAGGGAAGTTTGCCTTAGTGATTTACTTGAATTCATGCTTGCTTTGTATGTTTTTTCACCTCCCTCTATAAATTATCTTTGAATGGGATTTTATAGGGAATAATTAGTCATAGATCAAATGTATTTATGCTAAGCTATCCTAATTAAGGGTTGGGATCAGATGAAAATGACCATTAGAGATCAAAGTGTAAATGGATAGGACCACTAAAAAGTGGATTCTTTGGTGTTTGGTGGAATAGTCCAAATGGGGTGATTCTATCCTATAGGCTTAGGACCTAGGGGAACAATATTGGCATGGGGAATATTATTTGGCTAAGGTGTAATGACTATTTAGAAGGTTCTAGATGATTGGTAATGAGAAAAAAAGTTTCTAAAAGGGTCAAAAGAGCATGTAAAAAGGACCTATGATGGGGTGTCATAAGCTAAACTCAAGATACCAATTTGGAAATTTTATATGACTATAAAGGGTTGTAAAGAATTAATGTTTCTGAGAAGGAACCAAGCAATGAAAATGTGGTTCTCACCAATATAACTAAAGGACCTAGTGAAGGGTAATCAAGTAGGGTGGTCAAACCTCCTCCATTATACATTTTAGTGATCATTGGTAACTCTTTATAAAATAATTGTTTTGTAGACAATGGGGATAGTACCTTAGTAATGCCAAAGTCTATAGCAGACCAACTTGATATAAAATATGAGCCCCAATCTAAAGGAGTGTTTTAGTTGGATGGATCTTCCACGAAGTGATTTGATATAATCTATAACCTCAATTTAACCCTATATTCTCGTTCTAGTGTCTCAGTGGTTCAATATGTGTTGATCTTAGATGTACCTCATTTTTCCCTATGCCTATCCATGGAATTCATAGCAAATATTAGAGGTTATCTTGCAATAGATCGGTCATACATGACATTTAAAACAATATATGAAACCAAGGTATATATCAAGGTTGAGCCCATTACATAATTTTGCATTAAACCTTATGGGCCAAATAGTCTATACCTCAATTGCACCATCCTTAATGAGGATGAATTCACAGTTGGTCAAGAATTAAACACTCACTATGAGGAGATACTAAACATGTTCTTGGATGAACTATGGAATGACAATAATTTTGTTGATCCCTTGAAATGAGTTGAAGAGAATAACATGGATTTATAATACTTACATGAAGAGAATAAATTAATTCCATCCATCATTAGACCTCAAGAATATCTTAGTGGATTATAGAAATTGTTCTTTGATGGTTCAAGGAGCAAACATGGAGTGGTTGTAGGTACAATGCTAGTATCCCCTTCCAATGACAAGTATTTATTTTCTTACAAGTTCCAAATTAGTTTCTCTTGCAATTTAGTAGGATAGGAAGTCCCTATACATGGCCTTAAATGCACTAATAATAAAGGAATCAAGCAGTAACAAGTTTATGGTCACATAAAGTTGATAGTGCACTAGGTTAGAGGATAGAATATCACCAAGAACCCTTTGATGAATTCTTACAAACATAGGGTGTGGGACCTAACTGAGGACTTTGAGGACTTTAACATAAAAATAGTACCAAGAAACCAAAATGGACATGTTGATAGGTTAGAATCTATGGGAGCTCAATTTGATATCCAAAATGAGTTAAAAAAAGACCAAGGTGCAGTCACATGTCAAAGTAGTGGTGAGACCATTAGAGCCAAACAATGAAGCTCGTTAGTATGTCTTTGAGAATGATAATAAACTTGCCTATTTCATGCAATAGGAAGTAGAGTTATCCTCCATAAACTAGGAAAACTTTCAATGTTAGTATGATGAGCTAATTCTTCAATTAAAATCTAAAAAGCTTCCTAGAGGGATTGTCACCCTTGACGGCATTTTCCATGAGAGAGATCATATGATCAAAGACAAAGCAGTGATGTCAACAAATGAAGAGAACTATGAAAGAGTCCTTATCTTCAAGGACAATCTCCTCAATCTTGGAAAGGTAAGCACTAAAGTTGAAAGGCATGCTTTCATAGAAATTTGTAAAGAATATACAAACATATTTGCTTGGGAATATAGTGACTTGAGCGGCTTTGATCCCAAGTCGTCCCAACACACTATAGAACTAGAGGATAATGCCAAGCCTATCAAGTAGAAGCAGAGGCCTATAAACCCCAAAATTTAAGAGCTTATGAGGGAAGAATTGAACAAATTATTTGAATCCAAGATCATCTTTCTCATTAAGCACTCCTCATGGGTAGCCAATTTGGTACCCATAAGGAAGAAGAGTGGGGAAATCAAATTGTGTGTTGACTCCAAGGATATAAATAGGGTCTCTTTAAAATATCACTACCCCTTACCATTCATGGAGCAACTCATTTAGATAGTTTATAGTTAGAACATTATTCCCTTTTGAATGGGTATTCATGTTACAAGCAAGTTTTGGATATATACACATAATATGTTTAAATTTTATCACGTACTGACACTTTGTATCATGTAGGAACCCATTGAGTCTTAATGTCTCTGAATGCACACCTTAAGGGGTGCACAAGGAAATGGGTGGGTAGACCATTGGTGCTTCATAATATTATTGTCTTATTTTCCACTTTTCATCTACACACTTGTATCTTAAAACCATTTACCCTAAGATTATTCTTCTCAGTTATACCCATTCTAGTCATTTGTCATGATTTGTCATCCTTTTTCTTTCCTTGATGTACCTTTCACTAGTTGACTATACTAGGTCAACTGGGTCAACCGTATATAGTTTTCAAACTATAATTACTATATAGGGTTAATAGGGTCAACCTTATACTATTTAGAGATATTTTTTATCTAGAGTTTTGTTAGCTCTTCAACCAACGTAGCTCAAGACCTAGTTATTTACCTCCCAAAAAACATACAAGGTCAACTAGGTTGACCCTATAAAACTAACATATTCATAAGGATTTAGGGTAAAATCTACCTATATATACAAGTTTATTTCCAACCATTTGAGAATGGAGAAGCAAAGAATAATAAGTGAAAATGAACATCTACTTATTGACCATTCTACTTGAGGAATAAAGCTTAGGGTTCCATACTTTCTTTGGAGATACAAATCTTTTCTTGTGGAGAACTTTTTTGGATGCATAAATAGGTTATGTATCCTAGAGATAATTTGTGTTTTATATCCTTACATACCACAAAAATATCTGGTGAAGCACCTTGGCCAAGGGAGAGATTAAGGCTCGATGGGTTCAACTTCAAGGTAAGTATTCCTAACTTTATTTCTCCTTTGTACGAGTAGATAGATAATGCAATTGTGCTTCTCTCCCATGCATTAGGATTCCATATACATTGATGTGAGTATATGTATTCTCTACATGTTTAGTTTATTTTGTTTTGATTTTAACCCCCACTTTGTGACATAAGCTTTGGTATGCACTAGATTATATTTACTTTCTTGTTTATTAGAATAGAGTGAACATTAAACCTATGTATTTTTAAGGGTTGTTGCATGATTGTGTTAGACTATAGGCTTTAAAACTCTTCCTATCATGGTGTATTTTGACAAGTGATCCTCTAATTAGGTTTAGTGGATCCCTATATTGGTCATGATCCCACTTAAAAATGTATTCCCAATCAAAAGTGTAGGTATATTCTATCTTCTTTGAGTTAGGATTGATTTATATACATGATGCATTTTTTATTGCATACATTCTAGTGAACCTAACATGAAATAACCCTTATAGGATTTATTTACCTTATTTCATTCTTTCATAGATATTTTTATTATGTATTTGCCATGTTGGATTGACTCTATTAATCTAGTATCTAAATTTTATGTGTAGTATTTAAGGTACAAGCTATTAGATCGACCCAGTAAAAGTTTTTAGCACTTTCAAACATCCAGTTCAGACTACTAGGTTAACCTAGTCAAACCTATACATTTTTAGGAACTCAAGAGAAAATTTATGTAAATCTTGATGACCTAGTCAACCTAGTCAGTAAAATTTGTAAGCACATATCAAGGTTCTTGAACAACAATATTCATTCTCTATATATTTGATCCACCAAGGTTCCTTTCTATCTCTTTGTATCTTTATTTATAGTCTTTCCTTTTATAGTTTGTAGTCTATAAAATTACCCTATCATAGTAAACTAGATCGACCCTACTGACCTATTTTTGTGTTCTATGTGCTTTTTAGATAACTGGGTTGACTCTACTAACCCTATTCATTTTTAGACCTTGTTTTCATAGTATAATATCGACACTGTCGACCTTGTTCTATATTATATGCATAAACTATTGACTATATCAACATTATACCTTGTTTCAAAGTTAGAATTAACCTTACTTTCTAGTAATTAATTTACACTTTCATTTCATGTTGCTTGCATGCTTAAAATAGAACACATAGTTTAATTATATAGTTTTCAATTAATCATTTAGTTTGACTATTTTTTTATTTTATGCACACATGGACAAATCACAAAATCTAAACAAGCATTTTAACATTTGTCTACCCAAGGCTAATCTATTTATATTTCATCACCAAGGGGGAAGCCAACTTGATATTATACTCATGTATAAAGTGCAATTAATGTTATATTCTAGCTAAGCACCTAATACCCTTATCATTATAGTGTGTGAAGTGAGGGGGTAGGAACCAATACCAAGCCTATAACATTACCATTATATATCCCTTTCAACCCAAACTACATGAAACCATCCTTAGATTGTATTCTAGTTCCTTCCTTATAGCTAACTTCTCATCATATTTAAAATCATATCTTAATAATCTAATAAACATTCAAGTTGACCAATTAGCTAGCTCTTTATTTTTCAAGTTGATTGCTTGTTCTTTGCTCAATTATATTTTGTATTGTATAAACTTGCATTGGCCATTATTGGTGCAAGGTTTTTTGTTATGTACTTCAATTATATTGGCTATAATTAATCCAATTTATTGTTTATTTCCTTTATCTACTTATTTTGAAATTACTTACAGAAATTATCTTGTTGTAATTCATAAATCGATTATAGGTTTCTTAATTTTCCTTCTCTAATATACTAGATCAACCCAATCAACCTTGTACCTTTTTCCAGCCTTTATTCACTATATTGGATTAACCTAGTCAACACTATACTATTTACAAACCTTCTTTTCTCTTTCATCAGTCTCTATTCACTATACTGAATCGACCTAGTCAACCCTATAATTTTTCTATCATTTCTTGTTTTTTTACTTTCTCATCTATCTTTCTTTCCATTCATCATGGAATTTATGCTTGATGACAATATTGAGTTTTATTTAATAGCCATTATTAATCTTACCAAGCCTCATACGGTATTCCATAGATAGAGTAGGGCTCCTCTTTTAGAAGCTAGTAATGTTCATAGTGCCACTCACACAATGAACTATGGGACCCTTCTTAATAGCTCTTTATATCATAATCCTCACTTCTCATTGGAAGACTAACCCAAATTAGAGTATACCCCAAAATTCTCTTCTTTATCTTTGAATTTCCTCAACATCAAGGAAAAGATCCTTCTACTATTTACAATATTATCATTAGTGGTTAATTCAAAGATCCTTATTCACCTACTCCTACATTATCAACTAAATTTTTGGGTACCACTTTATTTGATTCCTAGCCTCTTCCTTCGATTATGAACCCTTCTCACACCATGAATTCTTCTTCTCTAACTTCTTCTACATCTATGCCTAGTATATCCACTAACATGGCAGGTTCATCATCTAGTGGGACTCTCATAAGATCCACTATCCTTAATCATTCCACTAGTGAATCATTTGATACCCAAGGTAATCATCATACTAGTTCTTCTTCTCAACCATTCACTAGTCCATATTTTGCTACACAATCAAAATTTTCCATTAGTGCCTCACATTCTCATAATTCCTCTCAAGCTCTTATCAATACTAACAGTGGTACCTAGGTCACTAATACCAACTCTAATGCTTCTAATAATGATAATCAAACACATCAACTATTATTACAAACACTCAATCAAATTAATACCTTTCAAGATCATAACACAAATAAAATGATGAGAATGCAAAACCACCTTCTTTACCTTCATTCTCATCCTCAACCAATGGCTTGGGGCATACATAAATAGAATGTTACCCATCCTCCTCTATGATATTCTCAAGGAAATATCATTCCTCAACCTCATTTTGTCAACAAAACCTTTAAGAATCTCTAAAATTAACCCCTCACTACTCAAATTGCTAACATTGATATAGGAGGTATCACACCTATAATTTATTATAATGGATCAACTAATCCTACCCTTCATCTTAAAACATTTAGAAATATTTATAAGGATTGGTTCAAATTGAAAACCTTTGACACTAACAAAATCTTAGCCAAAAGTATCATAGGTGAGGCCTTGGATTGGTACAACCAATTTAGAAATCATTCCATTACTAGTTTGGAGGATTTAGTGAATGCTTTAGTTCAAGAATTCCAAACTAGTGATCTTCCTGAAAACACTTTGGCCCACTTCATAAATTTAAAACAAATTGAAAAAAAAATACTCAAGCCTTTATTAAAAGGTGGAAAACTTTATCAAATAAATGTGAACATAACATGGTTGATGATAATATTTTCCATCTCCTTACCAATGCCCTTTTTCCTATAATTCAATATCAGATCCACACACACTCTCTCTCTCTCCAACTATAAGAGGCTATTGACTAAGCTAAATGATAATATTTACTCATGAATCAATTCAATCCACCCCAACCTTTTGTAGTCCTTGTCTCTTAAGAACAAAAATTTCAATTTTACCAATTATGGTGTTATAGATTATTTTGACACCATTCATAATGTTCAAGCTGTCATTCCTACCCCTTAGTTAGAACCAACTCTCCCTTATCAATAATATACAAATCCTTACTTATCTTCACCAAACAACATTAATGTTCATAAACCTATATCCTTAGTTGATTTACTTAAGTGTCTACATAGGCCTCTTTCAAGATAGCTTGACTCTACTCATCTTATGAAATCTTGGTATGATCCTAACAAGTTTTGTTGGTTTCACACTAGTTGGGGTCATTCTCATCAAACCTATAGACAAATTCATAATTTAGCCATGGAATTTCTTATGGGTCCTAATTTTTATTATGATTATATCATTTTAAAGTGTTAACAAGATTATGAAATTGATTTGAAAGACTATAAATCACATGATAAAACTCAATATTTAAATAAAGCCAATACTCATTTGGCTATCTACCAAGACCCTCTTCCTAATCATCTACCTATTCAAGGCAATCAAGACAAAGCCACCCCTTCCACTAATAATTTAGAAAGTCTTGTTGAACCAACTTTCAAATATAATGTGGTTAACATGAATAATATGTGAAGGGTGGTTGCTTTTATTGATTCTAAACCTATCTACACTCCTCATTCGTCTAGAACATATTGTGTTATCTAGGATTCTTCACCTACTCATTTAAATGAGTTGGGACAAGATGACCTTATTAATTTTCATGATCTAATTTTTTTATTTCCCTTGGGTAACACTTCTTTTTCTATTTCTACCACTCTTTTGTTATCTTCTAACACTAATGATACTCAAATTTCTACTAATTCTCAAAATCAACTTGAATAAACTACTTCATCATCACAACATGATTTAAAACCTTGTTCTAAACCTTCTTCTTATCACCAAAATAAATTTAAATGCACTTTAGATCCTACTTATGAGGAACTCCTTAGTCATTGTGCACCTATATCTAACAACCTTTTTATGGGTTATGATAAGTGGGATACCATTACCAAACTCACTAATCTCCCATACCATATTATATTCCTTGAGCTTATGAGGACTTTTCCACATCATATATATTATCTTATGCAACTATTACTTGAGATGAATGTCCCTTGTCCTCTTGTATTAGGATAGGAGGTAGCCTTATCTAGATATGAGGACAGTATATTACAATAATGTGAAGAGATGTCTATTAATGTTGATGAAATTATAGACACTACTCTTTCCTTAAAACTTACCATAAATTCTATGAATATTGATGTGATTCTACTTCATGAATATGATCTATCCTTGTTAATTATTGTTTAAATAGGTGATATATAAGTTAAACATGCATTAATTGATGAGGTTTCTATCACTTTTATTGCCTCCATATACTTCATTAAAACCCTTAGATATTCAAAAATCAATATCAAGTCTACACACATCACCTGCTAAGGATATGATAGAAGGAAAATGCCTCCTATATGTTATGCATGGCTTCCCATTACCATCCCACCTATCACCATCTACGTGAAGGTGATGATCTTTAAATTTCCCCTCTCTTATAACATCTTGCTTGGTAGGACATGGATTCATTATATGAGAGTTTTTGCTTCTTTTTCCTACCAATTCATTAAATTACCTCATAATGGATCCATTTATAGGATTCAGGGTGACATTAACCCTTGTAATTTTGAACAATTCTAAGTCCATGGTGTCTTCAATATTCCTACACTTGAAACCTTTACCCATCATTCCATTTTGTGAGTCTCAACATCTTAATTTTATCATTTATTCAACCCAAGGTTATAATGGGCATCCTAAAATCATCAAGAACATTCCTCCTAACCTTTTAGATTCCAATGGTGATGACCCTAATGAGATTAACCTAAAGATTAAAACTTATGATCTCTCTCCTCACCTCTTGTTACAAATTCCTTCTTCCTTATTGCCTCATTTTTGCAAGCTTCTTTGTGACGATATTCCCATCGTCTTGACCAAGACTCAACATTATATTCACTACACTTCCTCAGATGACAAGGTCATCCCTACTTATGTCATTGATCTTCATACCCTAGATTATGATGATGGTTATTCCCTAGATGATCCATTCTTAGGTAGTCTTGTACAAGCTCGTGATGTTGAGACTGTCTATTATCATTCTTATTTACTTGAGTATTTTCATGTATCTTCCTATCTTCCTTAATTTATAGCTATTAATTTTAGTATTATTGCTCTTTATCACAAGGTAGAGATGCACCAAAACCTCTAGTTTTTTAGGATACTCTTAGGAGTATGCTCATGGATCATGCTATGATTGGGCCTTACCACGTTTTTAGGTTCCCTGATCATTGTATTTGGTTTACTCCTAAGATTGGTGTGACCCTTCTTATACCTTTTATAGATCCCAATCCTCCTTAAATATATCCTTTATTAGAGCTCATTCCTAATCTTACTATAATTGGGCCCATTTTTTATCCTAATATAGTTAAGCCTATGCCTCATCATGCTCTTACTAAACCTACCCCTATTTCTCATCATATTACTCCTTACATTGAGCCTAGTTCCATTCCTCTTCCATCACCACCTTCCCTAGGTGATCATTTACTTCCCTTAACTAAGATGGATTTGTATCCCACCAAATGGGCTGACGAGTCCTCTCTAGATTCTTCCACTCCTATTATACCTTATTCTATAAGTGATTCTCCTAAGGACCACTCACAAGCATATATATTACTTCTATGAAACATATAATCATTATTCTACCCATCGTTGCAAGTTGAAATAGTATATTGATACTTTATGTCCTTCCTCTCTTTCCTTAGACAAATCCATACCTCCCCTAAAGGTTCTACCTAAATATATACCTAAGTATGGTTAGGTGTATTGTCTATGGTACCAGTGTGGCACCCATCACACTAATCATTATTGTATCCTTCAACAACACCTTAAGGATCAACTTATAGCTATTAATAGACCTTATTCTATTCCTCCCATAGGGCATTCCCATAATAAGGCTTCTCCTTCTTCTCCCATAGCTCCACCTCTAGTGGTTACATCCCCTTCTATGGTCCCTTCATCACATTATATGCATCTACCCATGATTCCTTCACCTATGGACCTTCCCTCACCTGTAGATCATTTTACACCCATGAGTCCCTCACCTAAGGATCCTTCTCCACTAGTGATTCCTACATCTCTCATAGAGCCCACTTCCATGCATTTTCTCAAGCATCCCTTGCCTAATTTACCTCCTCAACATGTTTCATTGAGTATTATTACTTTTTCAATTAAGGATATTAAAAGATAAGTATTTTTTTAGTTTTCATTGAACATTGATGAGATATTAGCAGTAGTTCACATCCAGCTTCATAGATATTTATTTGATGTCATGGATAATGTGTGTGGGAATATTTATTAGTACTTATGAGAACATGCATGGTGATTTTACATTTAAATTTTGATTAGACACGTGCTCCAATTTTATTTTTATCTATTTATTATATCATTTAATGTTGTGTCAAATTCATATTTTTCCTACATGGTAATTATTTACCTTTTGTACAATAGCTTGCTTATATTATCATTTATCTTTTCATATGATTGTCTTTATTTATCATTACTTTCTCTTTATTTTTTGAGTTTTTATAAAAAATATTTTCTTGTGCCTTCATGATTATTTGTTCTCTTATCTCTATTTTTCACAGATAATTATCATTGTGACTTGGTTATACTAACCGCGTTCCCTTTGGTTATTATATTCTTTTACCATGTGATTAGTTAGCAAACAATGTATCTCATTATACTCTTTTCTCACTGGTCCACCTTTAGATCTCCTTTTTCCCTTCTTCCTTTTTCAAAAAATAAGCATATACATGGTTGGGACTTGAGATCACATGTTAGTTCATTGTTAAGCCTAAGTGTCATAGTCAATATTTATCTTTGGTTACTTAGCTTCCTTTAGACATATCCTAAAGCTCATTCATGTGTATCACTACATTTCTCATGATTGGTTATTCCAAATCCATATGGAAGAGGAATCTTAAAAATCCATAAAGAGTTAAAATCCAAATCATTTTTGCAAAAGGCAATGATATAAAAGGAAAAAATATTCTTAAAAGTCATATCACACTAAAATAAATGATTCAAAGCACATTTCCTTCTTCTAGTCAAAGATAAAACTCCACAGTTGCCCTCACGATAGAGTTGAGGTCCTTTGTGGTGTGGTAGGCTAGTAGATTAGAAAAGGAGAATAAAAAAATACATTTTATTGATACCTAATTTCTCATACAAGTACCTAATCTTCATAGTAGACCGATAGCTCTATAAAGGGTCTTGAAGAATGGGGAACACATCATGGGAAGGTAGATCCATTTTAATTTTTTTTGTACCAATCTACCTTCATGAGTTGATCTTAGTAGCACACCTATTTTCCTATAAAGCTTTATGTCTATATCGAATAAGTTTCTGTTGTATATTGATGGTCACTAGTCACTTAGTGTCTTCTCATGTCCTTAGTATGCCTCTTGTCTCCTAAGGTCTTCTCATAAGATGCCTACATATTTATTTTTATATTCCCTATATCCCTTATATTTCCTCTTGAGAAATATTATTTTATTTATTGATCACTCCCCTTGGGATCTCATTTGTGAGTTGTATTATAAGACCACGAATAGGATCCAACATTCCTCACAAATTACAACCTTCTTCCTTCATATTAACCACATCCATTGTTACCTAATTTTTCTTATTTATTCCACCCCAATGGTTTTCTCTTTGTGAGTTGTATTATAAGACTATGGATAGGACTCAAAATTCCTCACAAAAATTTCCAATAATACAAGTCATAAAAAAAAATTCATGTGTCAAATATGAGATAGGATTTGATTGATTATGAAGTTACACATTATTAACCTACTTCCAAACTTGATTTAGAGTGTTTTATGATTAATTCATTTTTATTTCACTTTTATCTTCTTATTTTCCAAGTGCATGTAATAATATAACCATTTCTTGAATTTTTCATACTTCCTAGATTGAATTAGTGTGATCAATTTAAGACCAATCTTTTGCCAATTTTATTTTTCTCTTATACCTCCAAACATGATTTAGTATAATTTATTGACTTAATTTAATTTATTCTTATACCATTTGTGCCATTTTACATACCTTCAATTTTATTACATTGTTTTCATACTTCCCAATGCGATTTAGTATGATTTTACTTGTTTTAATTTGGTTCAAAAATATTTCACTTTGGTTTAAGAACAAATTCCTTCTTACCCTCTTATTTTACCATCCCCTTGGTTCTTTATACTTAGTCATTTTATTTTTATTACACATTTCCTAACTTGAAATAGTGTGTAATACATTTTAGATTGATTATATTTTACCAAGTCTTTTTGACTATTTATTTTTAACCATGCATGTATTCTACATAAATGAAAGAAAAGAAACCACATCTCAGATATTTCCTATATCATATACAACAAATAAATAAATACATGTACTAGAAATAAATATAGCTAAAGAATCCACAACCACAACCATAATGATGACAACATACATAATCAACATCAATATGCCAAAATGATACACGATATATATATATATATATATATATATATAATGAGTTTTTAATACAAGTAAAACCATATACAATGCTCCAACTCTATAGTCAGGCTCCATCTTGTCTATCTCATGGCCTAGCCATGCTACCTATTGAGGCCTTGGTTTGACTCTTCTAAATAGTACACTTAAAATAGGTTATCTAAGATCTCAATCCATCTAACTATCCCTCTATATATGCCAACCATACTTATACCTATGACAACTAGGCTAAGGTCACCATGTGTGTCACCCTTTCTTACTCCTACACCTATGTCATATGGGTTAGGGTCATTGTATGTGCCTATGTCATTTATGTCAATATAGCTAGATGCATAACTCTCTCCTATATTAGTGCCTACCATGATCGTTATCACTTGCACCTAAATCTACTACTGGTTGCATCCTCTCTCTCTATTCTTATATCTACCTTTTTACCTCCCTTCTTAATCCAAACTAGCTTGCCTGAGTTGGGGAAGATGGTACACTGAGGTCCTCTAATTCAGTAGGGTCATATGGATATAGATTCTTATCTAGGACATCATGGAGTGCTCCCCTCACAAGGGACCCCCATATCTCCTCCTCATCCTTAGCTATGCTTAGAAAATCACACCTAGATAGATTTTGGATCACTATTACATCTCATAATATCTATCTATCTTTAGTCTTTATTTTAAAATAAAAACTTAAGCAATAATTTAATCATCTTTCTTACCTATCTATGTATTTTTGGCTATTTTTTGCACTAACTTATACATGTTCACCTAGTGTTATTCACATTAAAGACCTTCACATTTATTGTAGTCTAATTTTTTATCTACAACATTCAAGTAAGTAAAGGTATGAATTTTTAAACTTTTCCCTTTCATTTATCTTATTTACTACTTACTTCACTTTACTTAACATCAACATTATGTGTTATCATGTTCTATCTTGCAGCACCATCTCATGTTGTACTTACATGACACAAGATGAGATTATAGTGGGGAAAATGTATACACATAATATTTTTAAATTTTATCACTTAATTATACTTTGTATCTTGTAAGAACCCATCAAGTCTTAATCTCTCTGAGTGTACACCTTAAGGGGTACACCAAGAAAGGGGTGGGTAGACCATTGGTACTTCATAAGATTATTATCCCTTTTACCACTTTCCATATACATACATGTATCTTAAAATCATTTACCCTAAGCTTATTATTCTCATTTTTACCCATTCCAATCATTTGTCATGATTTATCATCCTTTTTCTTACCTTGATGCCCTTTCACCAGTTGACTATACTAGGTTGACTGAGTCAACCCTATATAATTTTTAGCCTCTAATTATTGTATAGGGTTGAAAAGGTTGACCTTATACTATTTAGGGATATATTTCACTTGGAGTTTCATTAGCCCTTTGGTCAAACTAGTTATTTACTTCTTGAAAACATACAAGATTGATTGGGTTGACCTTGTATAACTGACATGTTTGAAAGGAATTAGGGAAAGATCCACTTATATATACAAGTTCATTTCCAACCATTTGAGAATATATAAATGAAGAAGAATAAGTGTGAATAAACAAGAATAAGTGTGAATGAACATTTTATTGACCATTCTACTTGAGGAATAAAGATTAAGGCTCCATAATTTCTTTGGAGATACAAATCTTTTCTTGTGGAGAAGTATTTTGGATACATATATAGGTTGTGTAGCCTAGAGCTAATTTGTCTTTGTTATCCTTACATACCAAAACAATAACTTGTGAAGAACCTTAACCAAGGGAGAGATTGAGGCTCAGTGGGTTCATCTTCAAGGGAATTATTCCTAACTTTATTTCTCCTTTAAAATATTAGATAGATAATGCAATTATGCTTCTCTCCCATGCATTAGTATTTTACATACATTGTCATGAGTATATGTCTTCTATGCATGTTTAGTTTAGTTTTTTTTGTTTCTAACCCCCACTTTGTGCCACAAGTTTTGGTGTGAACTAGATTATTTTTACCTTCTTATTTATTAGAATAGATTGAATATTAAACCTAGGACTCTTTTAGGGTTATTGTGTGATTGTGTTAGACTATGGGCTTTGGAACCCTTCCTAGCATGGTGTATTATGACAAGTCATCCCCTAATCAAGTCTAGTGGATCCTTATATTGCTCATTTTCTCACTTAACAAATATATTCCCTATAGAAAGTGTAGGTATGATCTATCTTATCTAATCTAAGATTAATTTATAGACATGATGCATTTTTGATTGTATACACTAGTAAGAGAGGAAGATTATTATAATACTACCTTCACCACCAAGTGCGGCACATATTCTTACCAAAATTTTCCTTTTGTATTGTCAAATACCGGGGTAAATTTATAAAAATCCATGGACATGGCTTACCAAGGGTTTTTAAATTAGATGTTACTAGTTTACTTAGATTACATCATATTTTTGTCCAAAAAGACTAGTGAACACATGGACCATCTAAGGTTGATCTTCTAAATATGTAAAGAGTATGAGATCTATTTTAAATAAAATAAAAATTGTTTTCTATTCATGAAGGTAAACTTTTGGGTCACATTGTATTAAAGGATGGATTATCGATTGACCCTAATAAAATAAGTGTTATCTTTTCACTATATTTACCCAAGCACAAGAAAGGAATATAGAGCTTCCTTGGGAAGATAAACTTTTTGAGAATTTTTATATCTATTTTTGTAAACCTGGTCAAACCCATAACTACCATGATGAATAAGATCCAAGTGTTTACTTAGCTAAATGAATGTAAATCAACATTTGAGGCCATCAAGTAAGCCATTTACCAAGCACTCTCACTCATAAATCCTAACTTTTCAAAGGATTTATATTTTACCCCTTTGCCAATATTGATAATATATCATCCATGTTGATGCATAATAATGGTGAAGGACTGGAGCAACCAATTACCTTTTTTAGTCAAGGGCTAGAGGGGTATGAAGTGAGGTATACTTTCATAGAAATGTAGGTTATTATAGCCTTAATGAGTCTCAATAAGTTTAGACTAATTATATCCAACATCAAGATTCATATTATGTTGTCTCATCCTAGAGCGAGAAACTTCTCCTCAATAAGGATTTGAATGAGAAAAGAGTAGTCTAGATTACCTAGGTCATAGAGTATGATGTGGAAATCAAAGTCACCAAGCTAGTAAGAGGAAAAGGCTTGTGTGAGCATATGGTAGATGATCTTCAAGAAGATAAAGAAGTTTTTTTGGTGACATAATATAACTCATAAATAGATGCACCTCCACTTCATAATAGCTATCTCCAAGATATGACACATTTATTGATGATAGGAGAATGCCTCCAAGGTTTGGATAGAGAAAAAATAAGGTATTTTAGGTTTCATCCCATACCTTATGCATTAGTTGATGATTTTATTTCTAGACGGGACCTCAATGGGGTAACTTTTATGTGTATTTATGACAATCAAGGGACAAAGCTCTTGGAGTAATTTCATAATGGACCTGTAGGAGGCCATTTTTCTCCAAGAACAACAAAAATAAAAATAATGAGGGTTGGTTATTACTAGGCCTAACATTTTCAAGGATGCATATGCATGGGTTATGAATTATTATAAGTGTCCTCTATTTATAAGAAAATAAATATTAGTAGCTCTTCCACTCAACCAAATCCAAGTGGAGAAACCCTTCATGTAATGGGGGTTAGACTTCATAGGAATGATAAATCCACCTTCAAGTATAGGACATAAATGAATGATCACCACAAGTAACTACTTCCCTATATAGGTGGAAGTAATTTCCTTTAAATATGCCAATGATATAGTAGTGTTGGAATTTTATGATAAAATAATGACTAGGTTTAGTTTCCTAGCTACTATAAATTTAGATAATGCCTTAACATTTTTTGGTATCAAGACAAGTGAATGGGAAATTAAGTTACACATCTACCTCAAGACATCATCCAATTACTACCCCTAAGGCAATGGACTGGTAGATTTCACAAACAAGAAATTGATAAGGATTATCAACAGGATCATGGAAGAGAATCAAAAAGTGTGGCATAGAAATCTAAGAATGGACTTATGAGCTAATAGAATGACTCCCAAAGTTACCATTGGAGATTATCCATATGTCCTTGTATATGGTAGGGAAGCCAAATTCCCCATTTGTCTTGAACTACCTACATTGGATTTATCCTATCATCTTGAGTTGATGAAGAGTAGGCCTATGAACATGAGGATGATAAAGCTCATGAATCTTGAAGAAAATGGGGACCTTGTAATGAAGACAATAGAGTCACATCAAACTCAGGTTAACAAAGCTTTTAAAAAGAGAGCCATAGCAAGGGAATTAAAGGAAGGGGACCTAATCCTCAAATGGAACTCAAATAAGGCCAAGCTAGGTAGCCATACTAAGATTTATAACTTTTTGAGTAGTCCTTATTTGATCAATGGATGCAAACAACATAATGCATTTTAGCTTTCCCAACTCGATGGAGAGGTATTACCCATCCCAGTCAATGACATTCATTTAAAGCCTTGTTATTAGAAAAGTTTACAACTATTGTATGATATTGTAATAAATTAGAGTATTTTTATATGATTTCTTCTAATCACTTTGAGAGCATCTCTTTTTAGTTCTATGTTTCCCTTTTAATAAGTGCCTTTGGCATAGTTGTTTATTTTTCTCTTTTGTTCCCTTTTGATTCATGAGGAGGTTTCAAAAAGGATTAGCCTTGAATCAATTTCACATTAGTTGAGAGAAAATATTATGAATCCAGATGCCCAATAGATTGGTTTAAGGCCACTAATCTTTGCATAGTAGGCATGTAATCCCAAGATGTCACCATAAATATTGACCAATTTTAGCCCACATATAGAAATTTTCCTAGATATATCAATTTATGGAAGTTCTAAGATGGAGAGATAAGATAAATAGAGTTCCTAATTAAGTGGGTGACCAAATAATGAATAATAAGATAAAATTTCACATATAAATATTTTTAAACACTTTAAGCAAGATTTAAGTGTGTTTTATTGATATTTGAAAAGCAAATCTTGAAATAGGTCTAAGATTGTAAAATGAAAAAACACCAACAGGGTCTCATGGTGTTTCAAGAATTTAGGGGCATGAATCAGGTTGCACAAAATCTTATAATTTCATTAGAATCCTTCTCAAGATACCACAATTTTATGCACAAGTCTAGAAGGACCAAACCATCATAATCAAGTCACATAGAAATGAATGGGTCAACTTGATTCTGCATTTAATAAATGCACTTAGGGAATTAGTTAAGGCCAAAATCCCATATGTACATGAAGTTTTTCATTCTCTAATCATGCTCTACAAATTTCATATCTTGATATCTTTTTTTACCTTAAGATATAGAGCTTCAAATTTAGACTTATAAAGTGAAATGTGCACACATATTTCAAGTTTAAGATTTATGAAATAGTTATTTAAATTCAAATGTCTGTAGGGTGAATATGCAAGTGACAAATGTCCAAATCTTAGAAGCTCAAGTTAATATCCAATAACAAATAATGACTAATAAAGTTATTGGGTCTCAAAGATATAATGGAAAATATTTGATCATGTATCCAAGATAAATGGTGAGCATCAAGCTAAAAGTTATCATGAATGTGCAAGTTACAAGTGGAATAATCTCAAGAGTAAAATATAGATCTAGTGGAAAACATTGACTACCAAGGTTAGTGGGTCCAAAAATATCGATGGGGCATGTGAAATCATACAAATTAGGTCTAATGATGAGTAATGGGTCAAAAGGTTAATATATCTTAAGATCAAAAGTGTAGGTGACAAGTGTCTCAACCACATTAAACTAGTAGAAGATATATGGCTCACTTTCATTCTTTCAAAGAGATTGATAACATGTAATAATTCAAAATTTTAGAAATATCTTGTGGAACAAATGAAGATCTAATAATTGGCACATTATGAGAAGACTAGATCGAGACTGATAGTTGAAATCAAAAGTTAAAAGTTAAAGGACATCAATGGACATAAAACTTGACTAAGGTCAAACTCGGGTAGATTTTTCAAAGGATGTCATTGAAGCTCAGTTGAGACCTCTGTTGGAAGATCCAGAGCATGTAGACTTAATTTTCTTGTATTTTCAACATCATGTATAATAATTCCTTGGCTTCCACAAGCTTCAATAGAAAACATGTCTATTTATACCTAATATGGTCTAGAATGAAGTTATGCAATTTATGGGTCTTCCTCAATATAATTAATATACAAAACCCAATAATTTGGATTAGTTTTTTATCTATAATAAAGATCCATGTCCACATTGGAGTAGATGTAGACATAAAAAAATCATGGTGTAATGTTTCATCCTTTGACATAGTGATAGCTTTGATAAACAAATACCCAAAGTAGACATAGCATGGCTCTATTAGATTTAAGATATGAAGATTTTGTCTTCACAAGCAGGCCAAGTGGAAGATAGCCTAGAGTCCCAAGATGGAGATTTGGTAACTGGAGAAAGTAGCTAGAGTATTTAATAGATTTTTATCATGCCTAAGGGTTTTCTTCATAAATAGGATCATGAATCACCACCTTCAAAAAACTATTTTCTTCTAGTGCATTTTTCTTAGCCAAGGAGAAGATTTGGGGACTATTGGGACAAATAAAAAGTTAACTTGTCAATAAAGAACTAGTGCTAATTTGATCAAAAGGTGGTCGAGCATTCATCAAAATGTGGTAGCTCATTTACTCATTTTTATACTCATTTTCCTTCTTCTCTCTCTTTTTTATCATATATTACCCATTCTTTCCATTAGTAATCTCTCTCTCAACTTTTATAAAAAATATCTCTCTAACTTATGATAAGAAATTATCTCTCAATTTTGAAGAGTAGGGACTCTCATTTGATAAGGATAGACCCTATCAAAATTTGTATGAAAGACCTCTTGAATCAATAAATACTTTTCTTTTCCTATCTATCCCCTTGGAATTATATGTAGCAAAGCTTATGCATGATGGCATTGTGAAGGATAATCTTCCATGCCTATTTTCCTTCTTTCTTGATCATTTATAAGGTGTTTTTTAGTTGATTACAAGTATACATTGGTGTTATTTCTACCATCAATTTAATGTTGGTGTGATTTTTAGAATTCCTCTTAGTGTCATTCATTTTTACCTAAACCTAGTGTATGCAATACTTATGCAATTAGCTAGATTTTGAGATTGTGTGAGCTATTAATATCTTATGCTTCTTCAGTGTATATTTCATGCTTGTGTGATTTCTCATTTAATTTGGTGCATCACCTTGTTATCTTTATTAATATTCATTTTCCTCCTTTCTAACCCTTTTCCTAGTGAAAACAATAGTATAGTTGATCCATCAAGAGGAAGCCATCCTTCTTCGAATGTCTAACCCCACCATAGGTGACCCATAGCCTAGGTTTGTTACCATAGTGTAGCTCAATTGGAGATAGCCTAAATAACCCTATCCAAGGGTGAAAATTGATGCTGAAATTATAACTATAGTCATCCATAATGTCACTTGAGTTCCAAGAGTGTTACTTGATACCACCAATCCCTATTTTATCCATGTACCTATCTTAGGGCCTATTTAGACACTTATTCAACTTTTTTGTGGGCCTTATGCATCCCTAAAAATCTCAAAATTAGTCTCAAACCCTCCCTTAGGCATCTAGATGCCTAATGCCTTAGGGTTTACCACTTAGACATTAATTACATAAGTGGGTACTATCACCACAATGTTAGTGTCTCAATTGGGTACTATTGTTTTTTTTTAATTTTTAACCCCAACAGATATATTTTTAATCCCAAAGACCCCTAGGGTCATCCTAGACCTATTTAAAACCTCACACAAGCACTATATCATAATAAATACATGATTTTTATCCCTTTATCCACTAGATGGAAATTATGTTTAAATAGACACAAATAAGTTCAAAACAAGTGCACAATTAAGTTTATTAATACATGTTTTTTCCTACTTCTACATACATTCATCCACACTAAAAACATCCTAATCACATAATATACAAATTTACAATCTCAAGCCTCAATCAAAGCACTCAAATTGACATTCATACTAGCTCCACTTTCACTTGCACTAGCACTTAGGTGGAGAGAACTACATTGAGTGTTGGCCAAGGAAAATGGAGAAATAATACAAAATTGATTGTAAATAAAATCATATGAAAAAATATTAAATTTATTATTTTGAGATGTTTTTTAAAAAGAAATGTGTGTTGGTTGAATATTTTGTCGATCAACGTACTGATAAACAAAATAGGTCTGATCAGCCAAAGTAAGAAGATTGGTCATCTAAATGTGTAGGTTTACCACATCAAAAGGAGACTAATCTCTCCACTCATCAAGGGGAGGTTCCCTATGGATATGCTATATATATATATATATATATATATATAAAATAATACTCAAGGGCAGGACAAACCATCCATCTCTCTTTTTTAGAGATGATGCATGTGGATCAAAGGAAAAACTCAAGGGAAATGATAGAGAGCACTCCTATTCTTTCAGAAGTACTATTCAACAAGCCACAAGAATACTCCTAGTAGTAACATCAAAATGTAGCCAAGGACATAGTAACCAACAAATTGAGATGCAGCACAAAGTCTTCACCTGAATTGCTCAAGATTAAGATACAAAGGACAATGATGACACAAAGTCTTCCCAAGGTCCTTTACATAGAAATTAAAAGAAACCACACTAAAGGCAATTATGGGGGCACAAAGTCTCTCCACAGTTGACTCTTCAGGACACCTTCCTGACTATTGTCACTAATTTTACTTGTTGAATTAAAGGAATAGAAGATATATTAAGGAAAAAGACATAAGAACAATTTCCTAAAAAACAAAGATATTATAGCACAAAGTCTGAAAAGTCACTTGCTTTCTTATTCCAATAAAAAATATGATCAACAGTCTAAGCTCAAAGTCTCAGTAATGCCTTTCAATTTGGGTAGAGTTTCATTTTTGATTATCAAAAAGAGATATCTTTATAATGAAAGAGAGTCCCTTATATAGCCTCTTCAAGACGGACTCAGGAATAGTAACACATATTATTGCATTGAAATTTGTTAAGGAGATAGGCTAGAATTTAGGGGCATCTACCCTTTTTTTTTAATGCAGAGAAACAAGTCATGTTATTGACAATTTGCATCTTTCAATGTCCACCTGGTGATCTGATCCTTTTTCATCATTCTTCCTTTTCTAGTTATTTGAATAAGGTCTTTAAATTGCCTCTCTATTCTTTGGTCACTTTCAAATAAAAAATTGACACATGGAAGCATCCGCTAAGAAATAGGTGAGGACACGCGGCAGCTTCCACTACTATTAGAGGCTTTAGAAACATTTTTTATGAGTCTAGTGGAAGATGACATGTGGCAATCTCTATTGCACTTTAGTGGCATTTGAAAACACTCGAGACTTATTTTACATTCATGCAAATGATAACACATGGTGGTCTCCACTGTGCTCTAAAAAAAATGCTTAGGAGGAGCTTAAAAACTTGTTCAAAACTTAGATGCAGACATGTGTCACTCTCCACAGAGTTATAAATGAATAGGTGGTAGCTTCCACTTGTCTTTGGAGAGTTAGGTGGATGATGACACATGGTACATTTTGATTTCTTTATCAGCTCACTGGGGGTCCACCATAGTCTTTATGAAAACAAGAAGTAGGAGGGAGAAATTATGGAGATTGACACTTGTCAGCTTTCGATGAACTTTACAAGGGACACATGGCACATTCTGCAACTTCTTGAGGGTAGAGTATATAGTGTCCTAGTAGATGACACTTGGTAGCTTTTGAGAGACCTTGAGATTTAGACAAAAACCTATGTAAAAGAAATACCCACACGTTAAACATCAGAATTGTTAAAACTTTGAAGCTTCAGATGGAGACACTTGGAGGCTTCCATCACATTTTAGAAACACTATAGAGATTATGCAGAACTCATTTGGATTCATGTAGATGATGCCACTTGGCGTGCTTCACTTAACTTACAAAGGACATGTGGCAGCTTCTATGGATCTTAGAAACAAAATGAAATGAGGCTCAAAAGATGACACTTGGCAGCATCTGTGGGATTCTATTGGGATTTTGTCTCATTCCATTTGTTCACCTTCTCCTGAAGAGAAGGTGACCCTTTGGCTTTGGGGGAGTGTCCTTTAAGTTGGCAGTCAAGATTCCCCCGTAAGGGCACCTACCCTTCGGGGTCCTTTGGTGGCCCTTTACTTAGAATTCTCTCATGGGCTTTCCTATGGACTATTTCTCGAGCATTCTCCATGGGTATTTTCCTTGGGCTTTCTCTGTGAGCATTTTCTCATGGATAAAAATTCCATGGAATTGATTTGTCTCCTTGGAAATTTCTTTAGGCTTTATGCCCACAGCTTCTTTGAATTCTTTTAGACTTTTTGTCTGAAGGAATTCCTTTGGACAAAAGTCTAAAATAATTATGCCTTTGTCTACCTTAAACAAAATTTTGAAAGAATTTACGTTAATTGTCTTCTTTGAAAATGACCCTTCTAAAGGGTACTTTTGTCGACCAAGAGCGCTCCATAAGGGTACTTGTCCTTCGGGAGGCTTCTTTGAATTTTTGTATTGAACCGCTCCTTTGAACCGAGTCAATAAACATTTTTGATTAAACCAAGGCACTGAACCAATCCCAAAAATGACCAAGTGTTGGAAACTGATTCTTTTAATTAAACCTACCTGTAGAAGCCTTTGAACCTATAGAAATGAACCTGCCTATAGATTTTGTAGAAATTGAGTCCATAGAAATCAACATGTAAAGCCCATTGAACTTGGCCTGCAGAGTCAGTAGATTCTTGAAAAGCTTAAAAAATGAGGAATTTGAATGCTTAGGACAAATTTCAGAAAGGGAAGAGACAATTTTGGTCTGTAGGACTAAAATAGTTCAAATGTTGTCCTAAAAATGAGTGATATTTTTTGGGGGACAACAGTTGGCTCCAATTGGGAAACTTCTATCAACTGAAAAATGAACTGAAGGGAGTAGAATCCAATATCTCTAGTGTCTTCATGTGTACCATTGGGTTACAGAGTCATGCAACCTAGAAATGGAAGGCATAAAAAATGGAAACAAACAAAAAAATAGAATTAAAAACTATACAAATATATATATATATATATATATATATATATATATATATATATATACAGATGAAATGATATGATACTTCAAGAGTTGAAGTGTTTCAAATGTTTCTTCTTGAGAGATAGTGAAAATAGTGTGCCATCTTGGTAAACCAGCAAGAAAACATTTTGCCCCTAGAAATGGTGACAAGCAAATGGAGCTCTCCACCAAGAAACCAATTTTTTGCATCTTCCTCTTTATCTTTTCTTCTTTTTGCTCCATGGCAAGACGTGGTCTTCAAAATGAAAACCATAACTCCTTGCTCTCCCTGTAAAGGGTTCCTTTGTATAATTTTGATTTGTAGTAGCATGGTCCACCATCATAACTTGTTATTCTATTGGTCCAGTCCAACACATGCTTTTATTGGCAGCATCAAACCCCTGACAAACCATCAGCTCAACATCTCCTTTGATGTGAAGGACTTTAACCTCTTCATCTTGAGAAATATTCAATCCAAGAAATAAAGATTCACATCTAGCTATGTTATTGGTGTTGCTGACTTGAAAATTACATGAAGGAAGAATATCTCCTTGGGGAGATATCAACACAATCCCAACTCCATCATTGGTGGAAGAATTGCTACCATTGGATTGTAGGATCTAAGCATCATAAGAAGCTAATCTCCTATCATATTTCTCTTTATTAGAGATGGAAGATCCTTCCTTATTTGTACTATGCTCTACTAATTCTCCTAAAGCCTTGTTTGGATCAAATCCTAGATTGTCAGCTACAGGACTTTCATCGGCCTCTACATGAGCATCCTCTGTGGTCAAGAAGTAATTACCCCTGCCTAAAGGCTCAAATAAAATTTGAGTTATAGGGGTCGACGTTTGGGTGACCACAATTTTTACCTTAGATAGGTCTGCACCTGGTTCTCCATCAATGTCTAATTGCTCAGGATTGGCTTGTAGGGATTCAAACTCAGTCATTTGAATTTTGGATTTCTTGACATGATCAATCATGTCAAATGACTAGAATGGACTTGGAAGAGAGGATGGGAGTTCATCCTTTTGATTTCTGAGAGAGGGAGGACTAATCTATGAATTTGAAGTAAAAGGTGCAGAGATGTTCGATGTACTTACTTCTTTAGCAATCATGGGGTCCTTTAGTTGGAAAGGAAGAGGGGTTCTCTACTCAAAAATTGAAATTATTGGTTGGGGTTGCTCCTTTATCTTCTCTTTGTCAGCCTCCTGGGCTGACTGATTCTCAGATTAGGTGAATACTATGTATGATCCTTTGATTGCTTCACCTTCACTTCTGGGTTCATCCTGGTAATTTAGGAAACCAATGTGGGAGTCACCAGCTAATTCTTCTAGATCCTCCCTGAAGAGATCAGTGCCATTTTCTTGCTCGAACTTAGGTTGGAAATAGGAAACATGTTTTGTTTCCATATATCTAACTACTGAGTTAGTTAGAGGTGCTTCAAGTGAAAGGTTCCTCTATGGGGGAGGAAGATGATTTTGTTGCCCTTGATTTCTAGCAGTGTTGCCTTGATATGGCTGATTAGGGAATGTCCTCCTTGGTATATCTTTATATAGAGGAATAGAAGACATACTTTGTGCCATTTTCCTTTTCAAGGCTACCAATTCATTTGCCAGCTTTTATACCATTGGGTCAGTGGTGACTGTGGGTGAGTATTTAAAAGATGAAGAGGGTTTGCTTATGTTTGGGTCTTTCCTTATCTTTCTTGCCAAGATAAGGTCATTTTCTACCTTAGTGGCCAAAATTTGAGTTGTAGCAAGATCTATTTCACCAGCACATCTCAAAATAAAACTTAATTTAGGTAACTGAGAATTAATGAAGAAGCATTTGAGATTCTCAACTGTAGGTTGAGCAATTATAGGAATTCTATTCCTCAGTTTGTCAAATTTGGCTATGAAAACCCTCATAGGCTCATGAGGCTCTTTCTTCATCTAAGTGAGTTGGGCTAGCAAGGCATGTGCATCTTTTGTGGGCTTGAACTTTGCTTCGAACTTGGCTTTGAGTGTATCCTGATCTATCACTGATCTAGCTTGCAGATGGTAGAACCAGTCTGCAGTAGCACTTTGTAGTGTCTCCACAAAAATCCTAACTACCATATCTTTAAATTCTAGTCCAATAACACCACAGCCTATGTTGAAGGCTACAACATGTTCATCAAGGTGAACTATCCCATCACCAAATAATTTAGGGAAATTCTTTCTTGAACTATGTGGGAGTTCATGTAAAGGTGGAGTCAAGTTGAGTGGGCCAAAAGAGTTACCTTAGGGGCCTCAAACTTCCATGATTTAATTAATAAAAACAAAGATAACAAATCTGGATAGAGTGGCTAGATTAAAAAATGAAAATGGAAAAGGACTGGCTCAACTTTAGCTTGAGGTTTGAGGCTTCAAACTATGCACTCTTTCCCAACAACTCTAGTTTTGTAGACTAGAGAAAATAACAGAGGTGGAGGAAGATGGTAAGGCTATAAATGGATAATGGGTAAGACAATTAATAGAGTTTCTAGAGTCTATAATGGATAAGGGTTATAATGATAATGGGTTATATCCCCAGTGATGTTTCAATATTAAACTTGAGGTTCCAAATTGTAAAAAATTATGTATATCCCCAATGGAGTCACCAAAAACTATTGATTGAATATTTTGTCGATCAACGTACTGATAAACAAAATAGGTTTGATCAGCCAAAGTAGGAAGATTAGTTGTCCAAATGTGTAGGTTTACCACATCAAAAGGAGACTAATCTCTCCTCTCATCAAGGGGAGGTTCCCTATGGATATTATATATATATATATATACATAAAATAACACTCAAGGGTAGGACAAACCATCCCTATCTCTTTTTTTAGAGATGATACATGTAGATCAAAGGAAAAACTCAAGGGAAATGATAGAGAGCACTCCTCTTCTTTCAGAAGTACTATTCAGCAAGCCACAAGAATACTCCTAGTAGTAACAATAAAATGTAGCCAAAGACGTAGTAACCAGTAAATCAAGATGCAGCACAAAGTCTTCTCCTAAATTTCTTAAGAGTAAGATACGAAGGACAATGAGGGCACAAAGTCATCCCAAGGTCCTTTACACAGAAATGAAAATAAAACACACTAAAGGCAATTATGGGGGCACAAAGTCTCTCCACAGTTGACTCTTTAGGAACCTTCCTGACTACTGTCACTAATTTTGCTTGTTGAATTAAAGAAATAGAAGATATATTAAGGAAAAAGACATAAGAATAGTTTCCCCAACAACAAAGATATTATAACACAAAGTTTGAAAAGTCACTTTCTCTCTTATTCCAATAACAAAATATGATTAGCAGTCTGAGCTCAAAGTCTCAGTAATGCCTTTCAATTTGGGTAGAGTTTCATTTTTTATTGTCAAAAAGAGATATCTTTACAATGAAAGAGAGTCCCTTATATATCCTCTTCAAGGACTTGATAATAGTAACACATCATGTTGCATTGAAATTTGTTAAGGAGATAGGCTGGAATTTACGGGCATCTACCCATTTGTTTTTTTTAATGCAGAGAAACAAGTCATGCTATTGATAGTTTGCATCTTTCAATGTCCACCTGGTGATCTGATCCTTCTTCATCATTCCTATTTTTCTAGTTATTTGAATTGGGTGTTTAAATTGCCTCTCTATTCTTTGGTCACTTTCCACTAAAAAATTGACATGTGGCAGCATCCACTGAGAAAAAGGCGAGGGCACGCAACAACTTCCACTGCTATTAAAGGCTTTAGAAACATTTTTTATGAGTTCAGTGGAAGATGACACATGGCAGTCTCCACTATGCTTTAGCAGGCCTTTGAAAACACTTGGGACTTATTCTAGATTCATGTGGATGATAACACATGATGGTCTCTATTGTGCTCTAAAAAGTTTTCTTAGGAGGAGCTTAAAAACTTGTTTGAAACTCAGACGTAGACACGTGTCACTCTCCACAGAGTTATAAATGACCATAGTTGGAAGACTTCTACTTGTCTTTGGAGAGTCAAGTAGATGATGACACATGGTGTGTTCTACTTTCTTTGCTAGCTAACTATGGGTCCACCACAATCTTTATGAAAACAAGAAGTAAGAGGGAGAAATTATGGAGATTGACACTTGTCAGCTTTTGACAAACTTTTCAAGGGACACGTGGCATATTCTATGACTTCTTGAGGGTAGAGTATATAGTGTCCCAATAGAAGACACTTGGTGGCTTCTGAGAGACCTTGAGATTTAGATAAAAACCTATGTAAAATAAATACCCACATGTTAAACTTCATAATTATTAAAACTTTGAAGGTTCAAATGGAGACACTTGGAGACTTCCATCACATTTTAGAAACACTATAGAACTTATGCAAAACTCATTTGGATTCATGCAAATGATGACACTTGGTGTGTTCTTCTTAACTTATAAAGGACATGTGGTGGCTTCCATGGCTCTTAGAAACAAAATGAAATGAGGCTCAAAAGATGACACTTGGTAGCATCCATGGGATTCTGTCAGGCTTTTATCTCGGTCTATTTATTTACCTTCTCCTAAAGGGAAGGTGACCCTTCAGCTTTAGGGGAGTGTCCTTTAAGTTTGAAGCTGAGAGTCCCTCTATAAGGGCACCTACCCTTTGGGGTCCTTCGGTGGCCTTTTACTTAGAAGTCTCTCACGGGTTTTCATGTGGACTGTTTCTCGGGCTTTCTCCATAGGTATTTTCCCCAGGCTTTCTCCGTGGGCATTTTCCCACATACAAAAAGTCTATGGAATTGATTTGTCTCCTTGGAAATTTCTTTGGGCTTTCTACCTGTAGCTTCTCTGAATTCTTTCAGACTTTTTGTTTGAAGGAATTCCTTCGGACAAAAGTCTTAAAGAATTATGCCATTGTTTGCCTTAAACAAAATTTTGAAAGAATTTACCTTAACTGTCTTCTTTGAAAATGACCCTTCTAAAGGGTACTTTTATCGACCAAGTGCCCTTTATAAGGGCACTTGTCCTTCTGTAGGCTTCTTTGAATTTTTGCATTGAACTGCTCCTTTGAACCGAGCCAATGAACATTTTTTATTAAACCAAGGCATTGAACCAATCCCAAAAATGACCAAGTGTTGGAAACTAATTCTTTTGATTGAACCTGCCTATGCAGAAGCCTTTAAACCTATGGAAATGAACCTGCCTACAGAGTCTGTAGAAACCAGGTCCATAGAAATCAACCTGTAAAGCCCATTTAAATTGGCTTGTAGAGTCAGTATATTCTTGAGAAGCTTGAAAAATGAGTAATTTGAATGCCCAGGATAAATGTTGGAAAGGGAAGAAACAATTTTGGTCTGTAGGACCAAACTAGTTCAAATGTTGTCCCAAAAATGAGTGATATTTTTTGGGGGACAACAAGGTGAAAGCTTAAAAATATTCACGATTGGTTATAGGAACAAACCAACTTTCCTAAGTAATCAACTTATTTAACAAAGAAAACTCTCAAACATTAAAATAAAACACTTTAGATCATATACCCAAAAAACTCCCCCTTGATCCAAAAGGGTATAAAAGATGAAAGAAATGGATTAATGACACTGAATTCATCAAATAAACTCTATCACAACTAAAACTAGTGTATTTTACCTCTAGCACTAACCAAAAATTTAATGGCACTCCATAAAGATTACCACCCCTATGAGTTTGACAAAAAATGGTTGATGAACAAGATGAAGGCCTACTCATCTCTAGTAGTCATTGTATTGTATTATAGTATAATATGATCAAGCATGTCCAACTATATCAACCCACATAAGGTCCCACATAGGAATCTATATAAGTGACAAACCCATCCTTTATATGGCACATCTCCCTAATGTCTAACAAAAACTTATGACCTTTGTTTAACATTATTGGTTATAGAAACCCCTATCAACTCATACTATCATAGATGACTAATCAAAGTCTATCCTTTGCCTAAATTATCTCCCCGTATCAAGTGAGAGGTGAGAATCTATGCATTGAGAGAAACAAAAACAACTAACTCTTTCCACTTCATGTCATGAATATCAAATATAGAAAGCCAAAAATGGAACTTAAAGTAAGAACACAAGCCAAATTTTTCCATTCAAGTGTTGAACACAAAATCTGAGTGAATAGTTAACTGGAGATGGTAATTGTCCTCCAATCTCTAATGAATCCTCCAACCTCTAGTTATCACTTGGATGGTGTCAATCAAAAGGATCTTGGGATATCTAATATATGTTATTATCTTTGAGATCACAATCATGAAGTGAAATTAGAAAATACCCCATTTTTAAGGTGTTAGTTTTGACCAAAAATGCATATTTATGCATTAGTTACAATACATTTATTGTAAAAGTCATATAAGGACACTTTAAATTAACCATTGCAATGTGTCTAAAATGTAGAAAAACCTATAAATGGATTGGTTGCATGACTAATTTCACATAAATAAGAGATTGGTCACAAAAACTACAATAAACATCATAAATGTTTATGTAACTTACACCATTATATCATCTATTTCTACAAAATGATGTCAAAATTTAATTTTGACCAAAATTTAAGTAGATTTTGAACATTTGACCTTAATGTAGGTAAATGAACAACTAAATTAGTGTAGTCAACTCACCATCAACCAACATACCAATATAAATTTAAAATATGATAAATATTTTGATTTTTCCAAATGCAAAAAAATTACTTTGATCGATAATTTATTATCAAACGAATTCATTATGCATGTTTAAAAAAAGGAATGGAGATGGATTTTTATTAGGAGGATCCCATGCTATAACATGATTAAAAAAATAAAAAATAGATTATTTTATTTTAGGTTGTGAAGTCCTTAAAAAAATTAGTGATCTATTCCATCACAACTTATGGTTTAGCCATCGTACATATCTCTTTTGTTGGGAGATCACCGTATAGTTTGGATTTGTGTAGTGATTGGAGCTTCCACTTTATAGGTTGAATATCAAGATAGATTTAAGGAAAAAATGAAATAATAAAGGGTCTAATAACCCTAATACTCAATTTTTTTAATTATTTTCTTCTATGATACCAAAAACCCTATATGTGGGTGATGCCATATTTTTATAGAATTATTGATTGTATGTTAATGTATTTTCTCATCCACTGGGTAGAGATAAATTGAAAAAAAATATATATATATATAGATATTTTAAACAATGTATAATATTGTGTATGCAGATAAATGAATTAATAAAATTAACCAATAAATTACCAATCATACTATTACAGATTGCTTGCTTCTAAAATGAAACACGAAGATTGCTTGTTTACTCAATCCTTCTGCCAAGCTCTATTTTCTTCAATCCTCTATTATGAACTAGCGATCTAAAATAATTTTTGGCCAATAAAAATGGAGAAATAATATATAATTACATTGTAAATAAAATTATTTGAAAAAATATTAAGTTGTATTATTCTGGGATAGTTTTACAAAGAAAGGTGAAAGATTAAAAATATTCATGGGTGGTTATGGGAATAGACCAAATTTATCAAGTATCCATATTATTCAATAAATTAAACTTGAAAAAATTAAAATAAAATACTTTGGATCATAAACCCAACATTGGGCTTGATCCCTTAGAGCATTGGTATGCGGGCAACTCTCATCACAGTGAGGTGTTAAAGATACCCAACCTACCCAACTAACACCACACTTTTTATACATGTGCTAATTAAATACCCTAATCACATGGATTTCTAGGGTTTACATAATAAAAATAGGTAATATACAATGAAGTAGGGTTTTTATGCATAAGAATTTGATTGGTATAATCAGACATGGGTACTCCCAAAATTATAAATTAGTTAATGCATAGAGGACATTAGCACCAAAAGTGGATACTATCACCATAACACTATTGTCCAAGGTACATGTTATACTTATTATACCCCCATTTATTTTTTTGAATAAGTACCCACTATATTCTAGAAGGTCTAGGTCTATTTTGGAAATATTCTTTCATATAGTTTTATGTGTACCTAACTTCACTATTCAGTATAAACACAAATGGACATGTTTTACTTATTTAGATTAACTTATTAATACTCGTCATAAGTTTTGCATATATATAGGTTTTTGAAACATGCAAAAATTTTAAAGTCTCAGGATTCATAGAATTTGGTCTTAGGATCTTTTGTTTGGAAGTTGAATTTCAACATTCTTTGATCCTTTGCACTTATGTTAACCTTTATTAAAAAAATTCTTTGCAACTTTTGTTCACAGGTTGTGTTTTCTTAACTTTACCTACCATGTATGTATTTTTTCAACATTTATATTCATTATGAGTTTTATCTTTTGGATTTTGGTCTTTTTAATTTTTGTACTTCAACAAGAGTAAAGTGTAGGAAAAATAGTTAGCATTTGGTATTTGGTGCAAGTGTTCAATGAAATTTTTTAGAAAAACTAATCAGAGAAATATTTCAAAATGTGGTCTTTAGAAACTTTAGTTTAGAAGGTCTCATTCAACATTTGGTCTTCAATAAAAGTGTTTGGTGTAAGTGTTTGAAACTTTTGATTCAGTACTCGCCCTTCAGAAAAGCTAACCTTCATATCCTTTGGAAAAGATATCCACCATTAGCCTATGGAACTTTTGTTCACAAGATGTGTTTATTTCACAATAATTCAAGATGACTCTATTTTAAAGTAAAAATCTAACTCATAACCATTGAAATCCCTTTTGACATAGCTAAACTAGATCAAAAGGAGTGAAAAAATGATAATTATCAAAGGAAATAATGTGGATTTTATTTGAACCTATATAACATCTACCTAGCATACCAACCAAAATAAAGTGGAAAAGTTTGAATTTAATGAGTAAAATAAATTCAAATACATTGGTTAATAATGGAACATGAACTATAATTGACTACCAAAATCTATATCATCAAATTGAAATTAAATGTCATGCCCATTTATCACAAATGACCTCAAGCTAACTTACATCTTTGATAAGTTGAATCTGTAGTTACCTATGTTTGAATTGTGAAATGATTTTGAAGTAGAAAAGCCACTAAATTGAAGAACTTGAACTTTGTTAGCTTAGTAGACTAATAATGGCTTCATCATCTAAGACATTTAGTGGAGCCTAACCACTATCAAGGTTTTTTTATCAAAGACTCTACCAAGTACACAAAAATCATTTTTAATCAATAATGATCAATGACAAGTATCCCAATTACTCAAATCTATGGGATGTAATTAGAAAGGTAGATTCCCATAATTTTGAAAAGAATTTAACACCAGCATAAAGTTAATTAGATACATATTTAATCCTCCTCAAGTAATAAGGATTTTATTTTGTAGTATCTAAGCCCAAGGTAATTCCATTCATTGACCTACTATAAGACATGTTCTTTGTGGGAAAGGTAACTAGGGGTGATTCCCTACATCACGTGGAACACAAAACCATCATCACCTACATTTTAGGAGACATATTTAAAATTTAATTATCTTTACCTATTTTATATGTAACATTTTATTTACATAGAGTATTAACATGGAAAAATAATAATTCAATTGATAAAACACTAAGTGTATCATCCTTTGAGAGACCATCATCCTTAAGGAGAAGCAACCAATAATTATAACTAAATTTCAAATGGTTTTTCACATTAGAATGGCCCTTTTGAATAGGATATATGTAAACCCTAACATTTAATTCCTTTACCTTGAGTGCATTCTACTACTAGATTTATTGATGACATTATAGCTAACCTTTGATCTAGGAGAGATAATCAGTGCAAGGTTAAAGGAGTAAATTTTATGAAAAGACAAGAGGCCTATTGGAGGCCATTTTTACTTGATGTATTACCTCTTAGGTGTAGTGATGGGCACCTTATACATTAATAATTAATCACTCTATATCCCACCTCCATATTTCATTAAAAGATATATATGTGACTCTTACTCCCTCATGCACATATTATAGAGGATGTATGTCCTTAGGTTTGGAGGGATATAAATGAGGTGACACTTACCATATTATTTAAAAATATAATTAATACATTGATTCTCAAAGGGGACTACTGATTCTACCCTGATTATATCATGACCATGGTTTGAGGGCACAATGTTACCTCATTGTGTCTCCCTAAGTATGTGCAAGACAAATTAGCTAAGTAGGATATAACATACTATTCATGGTGGGAGATTGATGAGGATTTGAAGAAGAATAACAAGAGTGAATTCCATGAATCCAATTTTATGATTGGTAGGATGTGTTATATCAGTCACAAGCACTTTAAATAGGTTGGAAGGTTCAAAAAATATTATTCATTGGGCACCCTTTCACATAAAGACTAGGTCCTTCATGGTTGAAGTTAAAAACATATCCAAGGTCTTGGTATTCCATACCAGCATGAGTCTTAAAACCATGACTCTCTATTTTTGAATGCCATGGGCAATGCCTAGGTCTTCGAGAGGGCATAAATAGATGGATTAAGTTAAGAAATTTTGAAAATAATCAAAGGGGATCCCTTAATTTCAATTAGAGATGCACATGTTAGGATTAGAGCTTTAGGTGGATGGGATACAATAGAATTTCATAACAATAGGCTCTCTCAATCATCATTGGAATAGGAGGAATCATCCTAGACATCACCCATGGTGATGAAGATTGTAAATCAAAAGCATGAGGTGAGATAATTTCCTAGCATTACAACATCCTCTTGGGAGAGCTTGAGATGATCCAATTTATATTGACTCTTTGGATTTAGAAGACCATACTCATCATTCTTCCACTTAAGCTCAAATGATTTTGAGCATGGAAACCCCAACATCCATAATGTAGGTGGATTCCCCCTCTATGAAAAAGGTGACTATTTCTTATAAGATAAAACTATGAGCCCAAGGAACCCTTATGATCCCAACTATTGATACATCATCTATAGAAGGAACTGTAGGGATGGAGAAATAATATATAGGAGGTGAAATCACTAATCAAGAGGAAGAGTTATAAATACCAATAATTTTTATCCTTAAAGAAAGTAAATGAAAGGAACCACTTGAAGAAGACCAATTAGGTAAGGGTATGCTACCAACTAGATTTTCAATTCCTTTACTCCTATAGTACCAGTTGGGTCATTTGTTTATCCTTTATTTTTTTTTTCTTTAGATCTTATTTCTCTCAATCTTGGTGTTCTACCTTCCCTGGTTGTTCTCAAGGTGGAAATTATGTCTTCTAGTCTTATTATTCCCTTAATATCCACTATTCCGACATTTCCAATTGTGTCTTCATCATATATTTTTCCCACTCCCATTTTTTTACCTCCACCATTCCCTTAGCTACTTTGGAGCCTAAAATAATATCATTGAGCATTGACAAGTGCACAAATACATATGCCATCAACTCAATTGGGATTCCTAATGCCTTCTTTCCATATGACCCAAACTAAAACTATAATATCATCTAATAAGTTTGGGAAGAAGAAGTAGGTATATATAGCCTACCCTATGCCTAAAATTATTAAAGAAAAAAATGACAAAATGACACTTGTAAAATGAAATGATGTGGCATTTCTCTTAATGTCTATAATGTCTATGTGGTATTCCCACAAAAATAGAGTGGTAAATTTTGACTTGAATTAGTGAAATGAATCTATAGACATTGAAAATTAATGGTACATGATATGGAGTTGAATACAAAAATTTATATCAATAAATTAAAAGCAAACATCATACTCATTAGTCACAAACAACCTTGAGCTAACTTGCATCCTTGAGAACTCAAATCCCTAGCTACCTACATTTGAATTGTGAAGTACTTCTAGAAAAACCAATCAATTAAATAAAATAACTTAAAGTACATTAGTTTAGTAAACTAATAATGGATTATTTATCCAATACATTTAGGGGAGCCCATCCATTATTGAGGTTTTCAATCAAAGACTCTACCAAGTACACAAACACCATTTTTTACTCTAAAATGTTCAAATATGAGTATCCCAACTACTCATCTCTATGGAACATAATTATAAAGGTATATTAACATAATTTTGAAGGTAATTTGACACAATCACGAAGGTAATTGGCTATAGATTTACTCCCCCTCAAAAGATAAGGATTGCATTTTTTAGCAACCAAGCTAGATGTAATGTCATGCATTGACCTACTATGAGACCTATTATTTATGGGTAAGGTGATTGGGGGAGATTTTATACATCACATGCATTTTAGGATATACCTTCCAAAGTTAATTATGCTTACCTATTATAGACATAATGTTTGATTTTCATAAAGTAGTAACATGGAATAAGAACAATTCAATTGATAAAACACTGAGCTAGTGGATCATCCCTAGAGAGACTGTCATCCATAAGGAGAAGTAACTAGTACCTATAACCAAGTTTTGGATGGTAATATACATTGGAATGATTCTTATTAATAGGTTATATGGATACCTTAGCATCAAATTCCTTAATTTTGAGTGGGTTCTACTGCTAGATTTATTGATGACCTTAGAGCTAACCTTTGCTCTATCCAAGATAATCAGTGCTAGAATGCAAGAAAAAATTATTCATAAATATAAAAGGCTTATGGGAGTCCATTTTTACATTATGTCTTACCTCCTAGATGTAGTTATGGGAATCTTATACATGAACAATAGATCACTCTAGAGCCTAGTTGAATATTTCATCAAGAATCGTATATGTGACTCTTAATCCTTCATGCACATATATGACTACATAATAAATATAGTCTAAATTGAAAAGGGATGTATATCCTTAAGTTTGGAGGGATATACATGAGGTGCCACTACCCACATTATTGAAGAACATATTTGATACATGGATTCTTAAAGGGTAGTATTGGACCTATCTTAATTATACCATGATCAAGGTCGTAGTGCATAAAGCTTATCTCCTTATGTCACCATAAGTATGTGTTAGAAAAACTAGCTAAGCATGGGATAACATACCAATTATGGTAGGGGATTGTTGAGGATTTGAAGAAAAAGAATAATATTGCATTCCATGGCTCTAATTTGATGATTAGTATGATGTCTTATGTCAACAAGTACTTTGGATAGGTTGGTAGGTTCAAATAATATTATTCATCGGCCACCCTACTACATAGAGACTAGGAAGCTCATGGTCAAATTCAAAAATTTATCCAAGATCTTGGTATTCCATAACAACATGAGTATTACAACCATGACTTTATATTTATAAATGCCAACATTGATGCCCAGGTCCTAGAGAGGGCACAAATGGAATGACTAACCTAATAAATTTTGAAAATAATCTAAGGGGATCCATTAATTTTAATTTTGGGTGCACATGTAAGGCTTCTACCCTTAGGTGGATGGGCTAAAATAGACTTATAAAATAATAGGCCTTCCCTAGTCATTATTATAATTGGGGGAACCATATCAGACATCACCCATGGTAATGAAGACTATAAATCAAGAGCTTGGGATGATAAAAGTTCCTAGCATTACAAATTCCATTGGAAGATCTGAATATGAACTAATTTGTATCATTTTTTTGGATTTATAAGACTATAATTATCATGTTACCACTTTAGCTCAAGTAAATGAAAACATGAAAGCTCTAACTTCCCCCACTTAGGTGGATTCCCCCTCTATGTAAAAGGTAACTATTTTCTATGATAAAACCAAAAGCCTAGGGAACCCTTATGATCTAAACTATTGATACATCATCTATGCAAGGATACACAAGGTAGGATAAATAATATATAGAAGGTAAGATCACTAATTAAGAGGAAGAGTTGTAAATAGCCAAAGTCTTGAGCCTACAAAAAACTAAAGGAAAGGCACTATAGACACTATAAAATTGCATACTATGGCTCTATATGTTGAAATACCCTTGGATGCCTAACCTAACTTTCACACCCTTTCAACCACAAACTTGAGTTAAAACACTCTTTGACTAACTCACCTTATAACCCAATTTGACCAAATTTGACCATTTGACCTTCGACCGTTGACCATCGATAGTCACATTGACCACCGATAGTTAACAATCTAACCACCAATGGTTAGTACTTTGATCATCAATGGTTGATACTCTGACCATTGATGGTTGGTACTTTAATTATTGATGGTCAACACCTGAAATTACCAAATTGATCTATGTAGGAGATAACATGTCAAAATCTTATCTAGATGTCTATCTTGTCTATTTTCTAATGCATCATAAACATCAAAATCATCAACCAAACTTCCTAGGGAACCTTCTGCCTCCATCTCTCTTTGCCTATAAAATGAGGGGAGTAGGAGGTGAAAAGGCATGAAAGAGCATCCAATAAACAAGTAGGTTTTCATTTTTATAGTAGCTATAACAAGGACCTAAACCTATACTAAAATTATTATTTAGATAAAGTACCATTACTCTGCCCAAATAATTATATACTTCACCAACATCACTTGGCTATTATTCTGCTAAAACTTCTCTAGATTCTTTAGCAAGTCAAACAACCTTCTATCATGACCTAAGTATTTGTTTTCATTTATTCATTTACCTTTCTCATTTTTTAAAAACCTATTATACCTATATTTAATTTTCCCTTTGACCTCTAAACCTATAGATATAACATTTTACCTTAACTAGACCTATCAACAATAATCACTGATGATCATCCTAACCACTATCTATCAACTATCAAACTAACGACAATCACCCTGACCATCGATGATTGGTTGTCAAAATAGTATTAGTCACCCAATGACCAATGATTAGTTTAACTATCAATAGTCACCCTAACCACTGATGTTCATTGTGTGAATCTAACCAAACCAAAACCAACAAGCACCAAATACCCACCAACCTTAACCAAAACCCTATTTTTTTAACCCTCTATCACCTCATAGACTAAAAATAACAACCTAACCCTACCTGAACCATTCTCTAACCATTTAGTATTTACCTTAATGTTATTTTGTTATAACACTAGCATTCATTTGTAAAGTATTTATTTCTTTAGATCTAGTATTTTTATGTTATACAACCTTTATTTTCAACATTAACTTGTATCAAAATTTGGATTGATAGCCTCTTAGCTAGCCATTCTTTTTGAATCTATATTTCTAAGCAATCCACCCAACCTACTTAACTAAACAACCATTTTCTAGTTCTCTCTTATTACAGGTCATCTTCTCAATCCAAATAAGAGTATCTATAATAATCTATATTATAAAATGCAAACCACGTGCAGGTTCTACCAACCTCTACCCCTATTTTAGTTTTTCCTTTCTTTTATAAACAAAAATAATCAAAATTCAAGTAAATCATTTTGGCACATCTAGTCATCCTTAAGTAAGAAATGATTTGATTGGTCCCCAATTTGGTCTTTCCATGGATGTTCAAAGATGGTAAAATGATCTCAAAGGTATGTGTTGGTTAATAAGAGGGTTTAGGAGGGGTGAAGATGATTCCATACACCTCCCAAAAAGGTTTGTTAGTTGTTAGTTGTTAATGGTTAGTAGGTCAAGTTTGTAGGTGGTGGTTCAAATGGGATTTCCTCTATTTTACTCAAGGAAATAAAGACATTTTTTTCATCTTAATTTCCTCTAGTTTTAGTTTTAATCATCTTATTTTGCATTTCCCACATTGATCAATTTACACCTCACATGAAGACATAGACATTCCTAAAATATATCTTAGGTCACCTATAGAAGGAGTAAACTAACCCACATAAGGTTACCTTACCTATCAACCAATTTACCCTTCACCTGACACCTACCTCCCCCTTATACCATCTACAAATCAAGGGATCATTACCTTACTTGACACATGTGATCAAGACACTTTTTTATCAACCAAAGCATGATAATGTGAAGAATTTAAAAGGTTTATGTTCCTTA